>JASANV010001488.1:0-82496 GCA_030849715.1 Trypanosoma mega | reverse complement strand
ATCGGATTCGTCCGCATTGACGAGCTGAGCCCAACACAGGCTCGGCCGGAGTCATCACACGATGGGCTGCACTATCAAGTTAGGCATCGAAAGGCTATTTGGCGAAAGCGGAATGTAAAACCGCGGGAGTACAGCGGCGGCGTTTCACTCACCTTGTTTTTAATACTTCTTAATGTGCTTTGCTTTTCTTGATTCATTAGAGCAGTCCTCAATGGAAATGGAATTAGTGTGTTTTTTCTTCCCATGTGCATGTAGAAAATTGTTGAGAAGATTTTTTTTTTTACTTTGCTTTCGCTTGCTTTCATTTCTTTTTAGCATGTAATTTTTTATTCGAAACCTTTTTTTTTTTTTTGTCTATGGGTGTTCTTTTTTTTTTTTTTTGGAATTTTTTTTGTTGTGTAATGACGTTTTGTTTTCTGTTTTAATATTGATGATGATTGCGTAGTTGTGTTTATTTTATATACTTTTTTTTTTCGGTGTAATTGGTGTTTCGAAATTGTTATAATTATCTTTTTTGTGTGTGCTTTTTTTGTCACTTGTTGTTTTTGATTGCCGGTAACTGTGTAAACATTTTTGCTGTCTTGTAGTTTTCACTTTTGGGAAACAATTTTGAATTTTTCTTTTTTTTTGACTTTAGATTATTTTCATTTGATCTTGTACTTTTTTGTTTTTTTTGTTTTGTGTGCTCGTGTATTAGTAGTGCGTTTTGGATATCTGAATCTTTTGTATTTTTACATATTTACTAGCATTTTTGTCTGATTCGACATTGGTACATATTTTGGAATTTATTGAGAATGTCTTGCAAGGCAGTAGCACCTTTTGAAGCGTGTTTTTTGGAACTTTTACAGGTGGAGCTTCGTCGTCAAGGTATACCCCAAAGCTCCACCATCATGGAGACTCTAACTCCACGCCTTTTATGCTCCTCAAGTGAAAACGATGACGAAAGCGAGGATGGTAGTTCTGTTTCCTCAGTGGTGCGTATGACCTTTGATGGCTTGATGCTTGGGGACCGTGAAGCGATGGCTATTGTGGAAACTCTAGTCAAATTGACTGCCCCTGGAATGATGCGGGCTCACCGCATGATGCGTTGGGTCCTTTCTCTACGCGATAACACCCTTACTGACCGTTGTGTGCCACATTTCACCCTTCTTCTCAGAGACTGTTCCCCCCCTCTTGTCTCGCTAGATGTACGGGGGAATGATATCACCTCGGCGGCGGCGCATCGTCTTGCGGAAGTGGAGTCTAATGGCGTGCTGATGCTGCTTCCGGGCGTCTCTGGCGGTGCCGACCCTGTGGCGCCTCCTTCGCTTACGGAGAATGCTTCCATGACATGGACATCCCTTTCCCGCATGACAAGCGTAGGAACGCGTCGTGGAATTGACATGGAGGCGCTAAAGCAGCGGCGGAGTCAACTCTTCAAGTCGACTGGTCGTGGTTATGAGGAAGAGGAAAGGGTGGAGAAGTCCACGCGCACACAAAAGGGGTGGCTTGAACAACCAAACGCGTATCGTCGCGCCGAGTCTGTAACCGTACCGGCCGAAACTGCGCGAGCTCCTGCTGTAACAGAAACTGTTGCGGTTCAACCAAAGACAATCATAGAGTCTATACCTTGCCATGCGCTTCACTCAGTACATGAGGGAGTGAGCGATGAGCGCGCTACCGCTGCACGACCTTCGCCAATGACAGAAATCCGTGGTGAATGCAGTGAACGAGGCCGCAGTGCCGTTTCTGCGAGTGTTCCGATTTCCGCCTCGGTTTCCCACTTGATTAAGGACGAGGATGAAGCTCTTGATGTGACGGCCAATCTTAATCCTTTGTTACTGAATGTTTTAGACCTCAGTGAAACCGTACCAAGCGGTCAATTGCGGCGTGAATACGGGACAGAATGCATTTGGGACGTCCTCAATGCGCCTGGACGGATGTCGTCGATTACTGTCCTCACACTTAATCGAAATGATCTGACAGCAATACCTTGTCAACTTCCCCCCTCGCTATTGCGTCTCGATTTGAGTGAAAATGCACTAACGGAGTTCTCTGGGATGGATCAGTGCCGTATGCTTACACTTGTGAGTGCGCGTCACAATCGTCTGCGTACAATGCGCGGTCTCGAACACAACCCCGCTATTGCCCATCTTTTCTTGGGACACAATGAGATAGCGATTGTAGATGGCGTTGCACACCTACTCGTACTAGAAACATTAGACTTATCCCACAATCGGCTTCGCACACAGGCATCCATTCGTCCTCTTTCCCTTTCTCAATCGCTTCGTACTTTAATGATTCGTGGCAATCCTGTCATGGAGCGTATGCGAGACTCATACCGCCCGTTGTTACGCAATTTGTGCCCGGCATTGCAGTGCATTGATGGTGAGCGCCTCACGTATTCGCGACTCGCCGCTTCAGCTGTACTCGAGAGAAACCGACGTCGTCTGCCATACAATAATGCTACACCACGTGATGGATGTATAGAGACTGGGTCAATTAACGTTTCCCAGTCGGCGAATTACATGCACCTCCTCACTCGAGGCGTCGCCCCTGCACCAAGTGGCGGGGTGGGATACGGCGGAGCTACAAAAGCTGCCAACACAGCGCAGGCTATGCAAAAGCGTGCCGCGGCCGTTTCAAAGAAGCATCATTCCGCAAGTCGTGCTTCAGGTGAGCCATTACGACAAGAACTGATGCGTCGCCTCGCACTAGAGTCAAAACGGTTTCTCGAGAGTGTGGTGGTGGAGCGACTGACAAGCATGCAGGTTGTGCCCTCGAGTGAGAGTGGGGGTACTGTGGAAACGGAACCAGAAGAATTAAATGAATCTCCAAATGTGCGTCCCGTTGGGATGCACACGCAGGCGCGCACGAGCGTAGACACACAACCTCGTACTTCTACTGATCATCCGGATTACACGCATACTGTTCATATGAGCCGTGTGCAGCATGGAGTAACTGTTGAAGGAGCGGTGGAGAGCTTGACACCTGCAAAGAATGCGATGCGTGGCTCCCCACCGGCCATGTCGTACGCTGCCATTCATGCCACTTCTTCTCCTGCAAATACGATTCCCACCACAGTTGGGATTGGTGCGGCACTTGGGGCCATTACTAATGTCAACACCATTCCTGCTAAATCAACAGTTACAACTCGACGTGATGCAACACTTGATGATGAGGAATGGTTAAAGCTGCGCCAACAACGTGGAAGAAGTCGCTCTGTTCCATTCGGCGAGACTCCTCCGCGTCCGCATCTCGACAGAGATCCGATCGAAAGTGGCAGTAAAGGAGGGATCAAACCCAGAGGAACAGAACGACAAGCGCCTCGCCTATCCCCAATTCGTCGTTCAGAGGATGAGAGTCGGGTGGAATCCACAAACAGTATTACAGATATTTTGCCCGACATGAGCACTTTTGAGCGGCATTCTCAATCTCCCATTCCTCCACGCCTTGTATCCCCTCCTGCAGGACGATCACCTATTAAAGCCGTGCGCCTTTCCTCCAGCAGTAACAGTCCCACCAATAGTTATCGCACCGAAACTCATCCTACCGCCGGGAATGAGCGTAGCGCATCGAAGGAACTAAGTGAGGCTCCATCTCATCGAAAAGTGCCTATGTTCTCTCCACCACCGCCCTTTTCGTATCCCCCCGAGGTGGCCGGTGCCGCCGAGCGGGAACGTCGCGCTTTGAAATGGACTTCTCAACTACGCCAAGATGCGGAGGCGGTGCAGGTGGCTTTGCGCACCGTGGTTGGTCTCGTGGATGCCCAACGCAGTCGGTATGTTGGAGCAAAGTCGGGTGAATGCTCCTTTGCGGAGGAGCGAATGGCTTGTGCGGCCATTCTCACGGAGAGTGGTATGCTGCACGACACGGAGGTCCCGTCAGAGGTGGTGGAGTATTATCGCCTCACGCAGGAGGAGTTGGAACAAACCTCTATCCTCGATGATGACAGTAGTGAGATGAGCAATCCTGTCGAGGCGGGCCAATGGGGCGGAGGGTTGGTGTGTGGTACTTCGGCGCGTCAACGGTTGGAAGTGCTGCGGGCGATTCGCCTTCTCGGGGACGGTAAGACGTGTCTGCGCTACATGGTCCTTCTCATGGAGGAGGAACGGGAGGATGAACTACGGCAATACGTGGATGAGATCAAGTCACTGTTGATATGATTAAGAAGCGAAGAAATTTAAAAAAGAAACAAAAAGGAAAAAGACGACCAAAAGAAAAAAAAGGATTAAAAGTTACATCTACAAATATTGATCTATCTATCTATATATATATACATAATATGTTTGCTATGTAACTTTTTATTATTATCCAAATTCAAAGGCATTTATATACATAGACAGGTATACAAGTATGCCTGCACATCAATCTCATCAGCTTTTCGTTGTTATTGTTGTTTTTTTCCACTGCAAGTTTATGTGGTTGATTTATTAGTTTTATTTGTGCTCTATTTCCGTATGGATGCTTGGTTTTTGCAGCGTAGTGCAAAGTGCACACCAAATAGAAAGTTAAAGTTTAAAAAATAGAAAACAAGTGTAATCGTACTGTGGGGTTTGGAATAAGTCAAATCAGAGTAATGAAGATGGAAAAAGAAGCAGAAAAATGAAAAGGTTAACAAACGCGAACGGAAAATATTAGCGAAGGAAAAATAATATAAGAAAAAGACGAGAGTGAAGAGAAGCCGAAGGAATATTTAGAGGGACCAAAAAAAGAACGAAAGTGGAGTCTTTACGTTGAAAGATTTGTATTCTTATTCATCTTTTTATAGAATCTCGTTTATTCTACTTTTTTGTCGCTTGCTCTTTCGTGCTTTTTTTTTTTCGTTATTTCGTTCTTTGCGTAGCAAAGTCGAGACATGCCTTTTAACCGTTTATTATTATCATTACTATTTTTTTTTGTTCTGTGTGGGTGTGTGCCGTTATCGCCATAGAGGCACAAACCTCAACCCACTTTCGTACTTAATCAACTCCGTTTCACACCCCCTTTTATGGGAACTATATGACGTTACACAACTAAGAACACTGCTCGTATGGCGGATGTATATAGATAGATATACGTAATCGTACTTAATTACGCATTTTTCTCCCTTTTATACTCATTTCTGTGCTCTAATACTCTCTGAGAGCTTTTTGTTTTTGGATTTATTTGTTATTCTTACTTTTCTTTGTATGTGGTGGGTGGGTGGGTGGTTACTTTATGCATTGATAAACTGTGAAAGCGATAGGTTGGCCATATTCAATTAGACCCCGAGTGTGCGTGTACAACGCGAAAAGAGGGGCACTGAGAAGGTAAAAAAGAAAAGAAAAGCGGAAGACGTCGAAATTTAAAATAAAATAAAGAAATCGGAAGAACACACACTCAAAACCTAACGAAGAAAACAAAACAAAAAGAGAAATAATAACACGGAAGGTGGGAGAGAAGGGAAAGGTGTGTAGTTGTTGGATGCATGTGCCACAACCACCCGACGACGCAACCTCCCCTGATGTGCGCGGTGCGGGGCTTAAGGACCGAATTCGAAGCGCGCCGCAATCGGAAGAACTCCTCCGCTGTCTGCTGCACACCTGCCACCAACTCGATGCGGGGCAGCAGGGCAGCGAGGGCCGCATGTCCGATGCCTTGTGTCGGGAGGTGAGTGGATACTTTACGATGGGTCCCCTCCCGCTTTTTCTGCCGCGTCGCGGGAAGGAGTCGGAGGCACGCGCGGCTTTGGAGCAACTCGCGCAGTCGCCGCTTTGGCGCCGTGAATTACTTATTCCCTTACTGTGCCGTTGGATAAGGGAAGGTGCCCCATCTCACCCATTCCCACACAAAGTGCTTATTCCGGCACTATTGGCCACTCTAGAAGAGGAATTGCGTGCCACATGGCCAGCAGAGAGTTGTGTCTCGCAAAGTAACAACAGTGACGGAAATGAGAGTCATAGAGAGAATGCCACCCGACACAAGACGGCAATGACCGAGTTGCAGAATGTTGCACACACAACAGGCAGCTTTCGCGTCATTTGCGCGGGTGTAGATGCGATTGTGCATGGTCGAATTCGATGTCTACTTTGGCGTCTTCAGCACTCCTCTAGGTGTGTGTTGAATCTTCGTACAAGTAGCTTAAATTCTCAAATCCGTATTCATGCTACTACTATTACTACTACCCACATGAATACTAATACCAATCATAGTACAGCTTCAGGTGCTACCACACTTGGTAGTAGTTTCGGTTTGAGCGCATGCCACGTGAAGCAATTACTGGAGCGTGAGGTAGGTTTTGTAGCTGAGAGTATTTGGTCGGATGTGTCGGCTCATCTTTCCGCTTGCGGTTGTGATGCTGCGCCGCTGGAGTCTGTTTGGACCTTTATAATGTCTCTCCTTTCCTTGTACAGTGCAGCATTCGCCCCTCATACATCCGATATGGATCCTGTTCAGATGCTTATGCATCGCCTTCTCAGTGACTTCCGTCGGTTTGTGGTCACCAAGGGTCTTGCTGGGTCGACTGTTTCCTCCCTAATATTTTGGCATAGCGCGGCGTCGGTGGTGCGCGCCGTATCGAAACTCCCATTGGCTGATCGCATTCTTGGCGCACGAACGGCCACCACTGCCTGGGGTCGCGCGGTTCAAGTCGTACTACATCTGCAACAACAACCACCTTTGGGACCATTTGAGGATAATGAGGAGGATTCGACGATGCGAAAGCGTTCGCGTCATGCTATGGATGAGGCGATGGAATTCTTTTTACGAGTTCGTGCGCCAGGATGCTTTGCGCTGTTGGCATTGGAACGACAAGATGCTCTCGCCACGGCTATTTTGGAGTTGCATAGTGTCATTATGGGTGACGAGCGACGTGCCGTATTGATGTCTATGCCCACTCACAAGAGATGGTTATCCCATGAAGTATATGCCCCCCTTCTGCGTGCGTTGCGCGATGAAGGGAGGTTAATGATGTGTCTTTTACACGCCGTCTTCATTCTGCGTGAGAGAGAGGCGACGACAAGCCTCGGGGCCAATGAGACCCTTCATAACGCTCTCTTCCCAACTCTTGCACATCTATGTCGTGACAACAATTACAATAATGATACGGATAATGAACATGTAAATGAAAATGAGGAGGACAATGATGAAGATGATGAAGATTATTATGAGCTGCGATGTACCCTTGCCATGCTACACCTTTGCGGTCTTCTTGACATCCCGTTTGAGCGCCGAGGAATGCGACTTCGACTTCTCCTTTACCACACCCTTTCCGCCCGTGCTGTGGAGTGCTTTTCCGCTGAAGAGGCTCTCGCCACACTTGAGACAATCACCACCGCTGCTTCGAACTCTGCATTATCATCCGCGTCACCTAATACGACGACTACTACCAGTAGTACTAATACTGCTACGACGAACTATGGGGCCGTCGCTGGTGCGCGTAGGGCATCCTTGGAGGAAATCCTCGCAGCAGCTGGGGGGGAACATTTATTGCTACTGTTCAAGAATGACCATGACGACAACCAAGGCAGCAACAGCAACGGTGATAATAACACATCTAGCAACAAGAGTATAGATAATAATAACACGGAAGAGGAGGCGCTTCGAGCATTGGCCCCGACAAATTTTCCAGCTCCTTGCGGTGCTCTGCTTGTTCTTGCCGTTCACCGAACCCTGGAGCGTCGCCTTCGCGCGCTACGAGCGGAATGGGAGGTACAACAGCAAAAATACGAATGTGGAACGGATGCGGATTACTTGGGCCGTGAAGCTGTCTATTGCACCTCGCACGAGGTGGCTTTGTTTAAAACATTGATCTGGCTGGCGCATCGAATGGTTTTTGTGACCCAGTTGCAGCCGAGAGGTCTGCTTCGTCTCTGGATTGCACACCTGTGTGACATCTTCACCCGCACTATTCCACCGCAAACAGATGACGATGAGATGATTTTCCACGCCGGCGCACGCGGAGATTGGCGCCAACTGCAACGTGCTCCAAACGAATCGCCTCAGGCCGAACTGCGCGCCGCGCTTGGTGAGCTCTTGGCCGACCTCGCCCTTTCCCCGTTGGTGGACGCCTCGGCCGCGGTGGAGAAGTGGCCGGCGGCCGTTTCCCATCGCCCGGGTAGTGAGCGATGGCTTCGACAAAAACAACAACGAGCGCGGGAGGTGGCAATGCTGCAGCGTACACTACCCGTGGCGGTGCTGGAGGAGTTGACAGAAGCCCTCGGTGTTTCGGCCACAGTCAACAGCAATGGTGGGGGATTGGAGGTATCATTCCTTGGTATTACTGGAACAGTCGCCTTTTGCAGACGACTTGAAGTGTACATTGTGCCAGGGACTATTAATGATGCCCGTGTGGAGGCTTTGCTACGTAATATATGGGCCGCCATTAGCAAAGCAGTAACAGGAAGTGTTGCATAACGGTGAGCCATATTATCGTGGCAACACAAAGCCGAAACAACATGCATGTGTGCATGTAAAAGAAGAAAGAAAGAATTTTGCTCGGTCACAAAGAAGGAATAACTTTGATCTCGCTTTACATTAGACACATGCAAACACTCATTTTTGGCAGCGAGTAAATTTTCTCACTTGTCAGCTTTTTGACATGAGCAATATATACATTTCCAACGAATCCATGTATAAAAATACATTTATTTTCCTCTTATCCTTTCTTTTTCTATTTCATGCCTCATAATAACTATAATGAAACATGAAACAGAACAGAAAAAGAATATAGATAGAGCAGTCCGTAGAATACTATATATGCAGAATGGAGTGTAATTGGTGTGCTGCGTGTCTGCTCAATGATCTCAGCCGGTCGCTGCTAAAAGGCATCGCTAGAGGTTATGGTCACGCGCTGCAACAGGAAACTCCCGCCATGCAGGAGAAACAACGTTCTCCCAAGGCAAGAACATCGCCGTGACAAAACGGGGACACGCACCGAAATGAGATTGCTCATTCGGAGGTAATGGGGGTTAACAAATTACGGGTTCCAACGGAGGCACACAGCTTCGCTTGTCCGGTAATACGTGAATGTGCGGATCCGCGATTATTGACACAACGCTTCTCCGTTTGCGTTGCTTTTACTTTTGTTGTTATTGTTGCTATTTGACGGGTTGGCGATGTGTTTGTGTGTGTGTCTTCTCTTTATTTGCCTTGTATGGTTTTCTTTTAATAGGGAACATTGTTACCATCGCAGCAGCGTGCGCAGAGCCGCAATTCTGCTTGAAGGACAGTAAGCAGGTTGGAATGTGCGGGGCTTTGATTGTTCTGCTTACGTTATCCTGCCTTTCTGTGCACCATCTCATGATTGGTTGCGCTCAACTCAATTGAAGGTCATTCAGCAAACGCATCACAAAGCAGAGAGCATGTACTGACATGAGAATTGCAACGTGTGACGTTTTTATGCTCTGTGCACAGCGATGTTTTCTATATTGGCAGAGCAGCTTGAACTGTTGATGTTTTTTTTTGTTATTGTTGTTTGTTTGTCTTCGTTTAACTGATGCATCATCTGTCATGCTTTTTTTCTTTTTTTTGACAGATTGCGTTTTTTTTTTTCTTTTACCTTATCGGTTTATTTAGTGCATATGTGTGCTTTCGCGCAGCTTTTGATTGGTTGTTGAATTGCTCATGCAATGATTGTTGGCTTTGCATAAATGGACTGCCTGGATGCCCTGCGTTTGACTGCCTCCTCCCTGCATTTACACTTTTCTCTTTTTGTTTTGCTTCTCTTTATATATATATATATATTTAAGCACAAAGTCCCCAACTTTCACTGCCAAATGACGTTCCGCTACGCGATTCCTCTTTTGCTTCTCTTCGCTTTTCTCGCGCTGAGCGGCGCAGCGCAGGACAGCGGGCCCACAAACGAGCAACAGGCAACGTCCAGCATTGAATCCGCCAAGGATGACAATGTGAAGTCAAGCAGCAGCAGCAAAAACAACAGCGAGGACAGCCAAAAGAGCAGCGAGGTCAGCCAAAAGAGCAGCGAGGAAAGCAACAAGAACAGCGAGGTCAGCCAAAAGAGCAGCGAGGGCAGCCAAAAGAGCAGCGAGGGCAGCAACAAGAACAGCGAGGGCAGCCAAAAGAGCAGCGAGGGCAGCCAAAAGAGCAGCGAGGGCAGCCAAAAGAGCAGCGAGGTCAGCCAAAAGAGCAGCGAGGAAAGCAACAAGAGCAGTGAGGGCAGCCAAAAGAGCAGCGAGGGCAGCAACAAGAACAGCGAGGTCAGCCAAAAGAGCAGCGAGGGCAGCCAAAAGAGCAGCGAGGGCAGCCAAAAGAGCAGCGAGGTCAGCCAAAAGAACAGCGAGGAAAGCAACAAGAACAGCGAGGAAAACAACAAGAACAGCGAGGAAAACAACAAGAAGAGGAGTGAAACGGTGGACAGTGCACTGTGCCCTGTGCTGATGAATGCGGCAGTGGTGGTGGCGGTGGCGGTGGCAACAATCGCCGTTAGCTAAACAACCGCTTCGTCCGCTGCCGTTTCTTGTTTTTAAGTATAGATCAGCTTGTTTCCCTGACGGGGGTACAGATAACAATAAACACGGCGACATGGTAAAGCCTTAATAATAACTTTCTTTCTCCCTTTCTCTTTTTTTTTTTTCGTTTGTGTGTGTGTGTTGGGGGGTGCTGTGCGCAAAATCTTGGCAGATCGCCTCTGTTTGTAACACAGTGCGAAGCTCACACACTGAAAGTAACACCAATTTTTATTTTTCTAAAATATATATATATTCTTGGATAAACCTAATACAGCAAGCATATATAAGTCTATGTGCTTCTCCTTTTTTTTTCTTTTTTTTCTACTTTCCCTCTGCCGTATATACACAACGGTTTTGGCAATGCCTTTTTTTTCCCTGCTATACACAAAATGGGCTGATAACTAATATTTTGATTTTTTTTTCTGTCAATGCAGCACTGAATCATTGTGAGGCTGGAGACTGCAACACGGAACGGTGCGGTGCTTTGACTAATTCATAATGTTTTTTTGAAAATACTGACAGTTCTTATCTTATTGGACTATGTGTGTGGAGTAGGATTTTGTTTATTGAGGAACTAGTGTGATTCCTTTGTTTGTTTGTTTGTTTGTCTACAGCACATTCTCTCTTTCCCTTTTCATTTTCTCTTTGTACATCCTTTTACCTTAACGAACGTTCTCTCATAGCTTTAAGAGCCTTTAAGACGAGCTTTGTGTTCTTTTTTTCTTTCCTTTTCTAAAAGAAAATGATCTCTTCCCGTTGTGTGATTACTTTGGCTGCCCTGTGTGTGCTGCTCGCTATGGACTACGCCGCCGCCAACACGGATGCACCAAAACTACGCGCCGTCGTCGAGACCGACCAACGTCCGGAAGGAGGGATGAAAGTGGATAAACTGACACGCGCCATCCCATACAGTGGCCGTCTGCTCATTAATAAGAGTCAAGGTAAGGAGGAGATTGTTGTCGTGATGGATGAGTCCGGGTACCATGATGGGACAGGGACGGACCGAATGGACGTTTCAACCTCACTCGACAAGAGCGCGGGTCCGTTTTTGTTGAATCTCGCTATAGTTTCGGCTGTGGCGGTGGTTTTGCTGTCTCTGTCCTAATGGACAGCGTGTGGGAATGTTCTCATTAAGCCTTGCTGTTACATAAGTAAACACATCTATATATATACGTCTAACTTTCTATCTCTTCTATTTATATATATTCATTTTGGACAAGATGCACTGCCTTCATAATTTCCTTTTTTTTTTTACAAGATGCGTATTTCTTACAATTAAAAAAAAAAGAGTTTTTTTTTTCTTTTCATTCATGGAAGAAGTCGCTTCGGGGAATCATTCAGTTTTGACTCTAAAAAAAAAAAAGTGTATGTATTATTTTTCTTTTTTTTTTGTTTTTCGTTTTTCGCGCTGTTCTTTGAAGGGTTTGCAAAAGAGGCAATGTGCGCATCTTTTTTTTTGGTTTGTTTCTTTCGTTTTCTTTTTTGCAAATGCCATTCAGCGGCATGATTCCCCATCTCTCTTTTTTTTTTCCTATTATGATTTTTGCTAATATCTTTTCATCTGCAAATTCCACCACTTGTTGGTGAGATAGTTTAAGTGTGCTATATACCACCTCGAAATTCCACTAATTACGTTAAAAAAACTATTTGGCATCCGTTGGGGCTGCGAATTCTCGCGTAGGGAATCGCTTCTGGCAAATCCCATTCGCTGTTTCCCTGTTATTTTTATTTTTATTTTTGTAAGAAACTCTCAACCAGAAAGAAAAAAAATGAATTTTCTTACTTTTTCTTTTCTTTCTGTCCCTTTTCGTTCCTTTTGCTCTAGATAAACACACTTATTTATATATAGGTAACACATTGCTATAAATGGAAAATTCAAAAACGAGTTGCAAAAGAATGTCAATGCTCTTTAATATTTCTGTTAAGAAATCGCGGATGAGTGCGTAGAAGAGCAGAAAAATGAGGGAAAAAAAACGAAGAATCTTTTAGTGAAAAATGTCGTATCATGAAAAGGCACACATCTCAGTCTGTTGAAGTCACAGATTGTGCCGAAAAATCCACAATAACGAGTACCATTCGTCGCTCCAAAATAGAAATAAAATTAAGTGCAAACAGTTCTTGTCGCATTCAAAACCACGGGTTGAAGTACAATTGCAGTGCAGGCTGCACAACAGAATGGAGAGTGATTAGAATACCGTCATGTTTTGCATACAATCGTGTTAAACTCATAGGAATAGACACACTTATGGTCGGTATGACCATGAAATTATTATGATTTTTGCTGTTGTTGTTGTTTACGTTTTCTGCCTCAATGATGATTGCACTCTGTTTGTATGCCGGCAAATTACGGGTTCCAACGGAGGCACACAGCTTCGCTTGTCCGGTAATACGTGAATGTGCGGATCCGCGATTATTGACACAACGCTTCTCCGTTTGCGTTGCTTTTACTTTTGTTGTTATTGTTGCTATTTGACGGGTTGGCGATGTGTTTGTGTGTGTGTCTTCTCTTTATTTGCCTTGTATGGTTTTCTTTTAATAGGGAACATTGTTACCATCGCAGCAGCGTGCGCAGAGCCGCAATTCTGCTTGAAGGACAGTAAGCAGGTTGGAATGTGCAGGGCTTTGATTGTTTTTTTTATCTTGTCTTTTGGATTTTACACATGGTTTTGATATTTATCGCATTGTTTTTTTTAATGGTACGATGTCCTCTTTCTTTCAAAATGTTAGGGATTTTTGAATTCTTTGGTATTTTAAGTTGGTATTAAGTCAATGCTTTCTTTTTCTTTCTTTGTAGTGTAACGTGCATGTATAAGATTACGTTCTGCTATTTCTATTTTCATATCTATGGGTTTTAGATGAGGCGTTTTTTTGCCGAATCATGTTTGTTTGGAAGTTTTTGTATTCACAGGAGGATCTTTCAATACACCAAGGCAATTTTTTGTAAAGGAGCTCTGTGTGCCATTTTTCCTCTTTCAGATTCATGCTGCAAGATGGATGATGCTCGTCAGCTTTTTCGTAGCTGTATCAAATCAAATGATACTCTTTTTGACGAATATGTGGCGGCGTTGCGTCTACTTGGCCTTGCCTCCGCTTCATCCTCTAATAATTCGGAATGTTTGTGCAGGGCATCATTCTTCACAGTTCAGGTACATGCCATCGTGAAATCACATGTGGATTATGACAAGCCTTTTTTTCAACTCCTACATGGTGTCGTTATGCCGCTCTTGTTTGAGCGAATCTCTGCCGCCTCTTTGCCCTCAAATTACGCTCGCCATGCTGTCCGAGATGAGGTGAGTGTGTTGGACTGTTTGGAGGGACTGCAACATCCACGCGGGACGGCGTTGTCCGCGTGGCGTTTTGTGCCGGAACTCGTGCATGACGCTCTCCTCGCCGCTGTCCGGGAGGGTTGGCTGCGTCCAGCAGGTGTGGACACTTTTCGATTCGACACACAAAATCCGAAGTGCCCGTCCATCGTGGCTCTATATGTTTGGTGGCGTCGACATGTGGAACCTTTTGCGCGCCGCCGCATCTCTCCCCAAATCCATGCGGATCCAAACCTCAGAAATCACGAGACAGGAGAGGCAACAAAAGGTGAGGAAGGGGTTTCTCTGAATGATTGGATGGAATCTGTCCAGGACAGAGCGCGATGCTTGCTGGATAGACGCGATCCAAACCTTCCGATCATCTTAGCCAGCAGGAATCGAGCGATGGCGGAGGATATGATCGCCGTCGCAGCGCGTTGCTGGGGTCCTAAAGGGGTGTCAAAGTCTAAAGAAGGTTTAACATGGCAACTCCACCTCACAGACTCTGCGCGGGCTACACTCGCGGTGGAGGTGATTCGTTCGATAAAGAAGAATCTAGCGCGTCGTCCTGCGGGCATTTCCCTTTCAGATTTATCCAACTTGATTGCGTGGCCAGCTCTTGCTCCACTCCTTCGCCTGAGAGGACTTCGACAAGCACTGGAACGTTTCCCATTGCACTTTGGTGTGGCCGAAGTTCATGGCGTGATTATTGTGCAGCATCGTGGCGCAAATTTGATATCTCCTTTAGAGGCAGCCGATGCGTGGTTTAATGTGTCATGTAGCTCCCTTCATAAATCCCCACCTAGCCGCGAGGTGTGGGCTCAACAAGTAGATCTTGTTGTACGGGCTGTAGCGTTTTTACGCAAGCGACATCGTCGAAGTCGATCCACAACATTCGCCGAGCTGCTCAATGTGCTCTTGCCTCAAGGAGACCAGCAGACCTCCGTGCTGAGCACGTTGCTTCGCTTTGATGTAATAACGAATTTTGGTGAAAGTGCCATTACCTGTTTGGAATCGCTAGCAAAGCGAGAGGTTCAGCTCTCTGCACGCGAAGTGCTAGCACTCGAAGCGATGGAAATGTACAAATCATCTACCTCGGCGGAGAATCGTCTTTATTCAAATGCTATTAAACCTTTTCTTCTTTGCTGCGCCGCAACGATCACGGCGTCTAGTGAAGAAAGCGCGAAGAGTGATGAGAATAAAGACAATTACTTGTGTCACGGTTTTGGTTCCTTTGGTAGTTTGTCATTTACAATGCTGGAGCGATGGCTACAGTGGGATCGTTTAGGGAGGCGGGTGGAACTGTCAGAGGTGCTAAAGCGTCACGTGAGTGATAATGAAGCACATTTTATGTTAAAGATATCTGACTGTTGTGTACAACTGGGTGAGAAGAGCGAGATGGAAAGGGATAATGAAAAAGTTGATCCTCAAGCATCCGTATTCTCCATAGCAATTGAAGAGCCACCACCACCACCACCACCACCACCAATAACAACAACAAAATCACCGGAGTTATTCACATATGAGATGCAGCTTGTTCGTGTGCTGCGATCCCATGTTCCAGCAGCACAGTTGCACTTTGCGCAGTCTACCATGCACGCCGTATTTGGCATTCTTCTTCCAATCGTTTCAACGCCTTCTGGTGTGCGTATGGACACACTACAACGTCGTCTACGTTGGGGTCCGCTAGTTGCCACGCTCGGCACGCTTTCCTCCTTCATTCATGCCTACGATGGACTCTTTTTTGACATTTATCGCCCCGATTCCACATTTGGTGCTCCTATCACGGAGCATGACGCTTCCATGGCAGCGGATCATATAATTGTTTCCGCCTATCGTGGTCCTGTCGGTCCTTTCCTGATGTATGCGCGCCTGATTGCGCGCCTCTTCCCCTCAGATGTTGACACCCCATTACGTCTCATAGCGGAGGGCTTGGGGTGGGCCACACGCTTTTCTACACGCTTTGGGGATCTTCCGGGATATCTGCGACATGTTGGACGCACCTGTCATGGTGGTATCGTGCTCGCATTGACTCCTTCCACGTATCCGGTAGAATTCACAGAATCTAGGAAGAATGCGTCTCCGACGACGAGAGAAAAGGAGTCTACAGTACTCTGGAACATGGTCAAGGCTATTCGGCAAGGGTACAACGGAGAGGAAGCGTTTACTTACATAAACCCTAATGAGATTCAACGCATCGCATCAGACGTGAATCTGCACTTGTCCATTGAAAACAGTTATCCTCATGATTTAGGTGAAAAAACGCGTGCAGTGCAATTAGCAGAAGTGATTGTCCGCCGCTTTCCCCTCTTCTTCTCCTGGGACACTAAATCAACGTCACCAAGGGTCAGTCTTGTGTTGCCTCACGCCCCCGCAACAAATAGTTTGGTTCTTTTCGTGGAATCGTACATTTGCCCACTACTACACGAAGACGTGTGTACACATGTGAGAGAGTTGGATGAACGTCTTGGATGGTCCCGCGGTGACCTCGATTTTCATCCTGGTGTGCCAGTAAAGGCGAGTGAAGCAACACTTTGGGGTGTATTGCGACGTTATGTGGAATCTGTGCATCATCCTAAACTGGTGATGGATGAAAATGGTGTTCTTCGCCCAAATACAGCAATCTATAGTAGTCCGGAAGATATGCTGCGCGAGATTAATGGTCTGAAAATGGTCAAGTGCGATGATGGATCAATGCGTCTCCAACCTCTTGGTCGACCCGTTTCGCTGTTTGAGTTAATCGCACAGGAGGTAGAACTTTGTGGTGGGTTGACACCAAAGCCACGGGAGGAATGCTGGTATGTGCTCTCATCGTGGCAAAAAAATTGTTGTGAGGACTGGGAAAAGGAGCTCTCCACCGGAAGGACGGATATTCTCGTCTGGAGTGATCCAACGGTACTTGGTCTAATGGGTAAAAAGTAATTTATGCAATACTTTCCTCCACCAACAACAGCAAAAGAAAAAAAAAAAGAAACTGCAAGTGTGTGTGTTCTTTTTTTTTTTTGCTGTTGCTGTTGTTGTGTCAATGTATGTGGCATCACAATTTTTTTACAGAATTTTCAATTTAGGATGCATGCTTTACTATGGCTGTTCATTTTTGAGTTTGGCTTAAGTGTTTGTGTGCGTGTTTTTGTTAAATTTGTTGACTGTTAGTTGATTATATATTCTTGATTGTGCCATTTGAAAGAAAACAGTTCTCATTGCCATGTCGGGATGTGTTTTCTCGCGAATTCATGACGACAAGTAAAGCAATAAAAAAGAAATATATATGTATTCACGTATTTATAAATATACTTGTATACTTTCCTCATTTTTCTTACTTCCTTTGCAAATATATCTCTCTCTCTCTCTCCTACACACAAAACAACAACAAAGAATAGTGAGTGAAGTGAGGTGTAAAAGGGAGAAGGTACAAAAAGAGACGTAAGAAAAAAGAAAAAAAGAAAAAAAAAGAGCAGGCTGAAAGGTCGTCACATTTCATTTTTTGCTACATGTTGGCAAAAACCTCTGTGAAAAGTGTTATGGCGGTTCCCTTGCTTCAACAACAGCAACAACAACAACAAACAACAGGACAGCAAGAACAGGGACCAAAACAGGAGCTACATGAGACCACTAACCATTACACGCACGTTGGGCCTCTCCCCGGCTCCGAGCAGAACCCCCAGCACACCCTTTTGCGCGCAATTGAGACAGGAAATCTCTTTGCAGGAAAGATCATAACGGGCAGATCCGACGAGCACGACCGAATCCGTGCCATGTCAGCGGCCTCACTCATGCATGAACTCCGCGTTGTTCCAGGTGTCGCCGCTGTTGTGGGTGTGATGGAAAATGCTGAAAGTGTGACGCTCGTTACACCATTCGTCCCTGGTGGGTCTCTTCGACAAGTGATTGCGCAGCGCAATGCGCATTTGCAGGAATGGATCGTACCAAACGGCCGACCCACTCCCGTGCACCAGCGCCGTCGTCAGATCCCCACGAGTCCGCGAGCGCCATCGGACACTTTCTTTAGAGAAGAAGAGGTTCTGAAACTGTTGCGTCAAATAACTGAGGCACTGCGGCTCATGCACGCCAAGCGCATTGTTCATGGGGCTCTCAGCACAGAGCACATCATTCTTGCCGACCCGGATGTGATGGCTGGGGCGAAGCTTTGTGGTTTCAGTCGTGCTCGTCGCGTGCAGACCCACCAATTCGTGGAGGCGGCTGCAAGAGATATTTGGGCTCTTGGGGCCGTGGCGTATGAGATGTGCACATTGGGCACCCACCTCTCCCCGGAGTTAGAATCACTTCCATTATCGCCTTTGGTCTCACCGCGTGGATGTCACGGAGGGCCCCGCGCACCAATCCCACGACGCTACTCGCGATGGTTGGATGACATGCTGAGATTAATGCTTGCAAAGGACAAAACGGCCCGTCCAAGCGCGCGGCGTCTGTTGGAGATGCTCCAAGACCCACCACGCCTCCGCTCGCGACGCTCGGAGGGTGAAAAGAGCGCGGGTCTCACACCTATTGGATTCGCGCTCCCCACATGGACGCTTGGAGCTCCCTCGCCAGGACATTTTTCGTACCTATCCAACTCTACTTCCATACGATCTGCACAGCCTGACGGTCTAGATGCGCTTGATGCCACCTACACAGTTTTTCATGAGGTGATTGAAGGAAATAAATTCTCCCCACGAGCCTCTCCACGCCCTCGCGATGCATGGCCCATAGGGAATGGAGGGAATATCTTTAAAAAACCTATATCACAACAAGAAGAAGAATCTATACGAGACATTTTTGGTATGACCACACACAGCTGCGAGGAGGATCACAACTCGCAGCCCCATAATGTCCCAGACGCCAACGAAGGTCAAGTCGATCCGCTCTCACGACACAGTGACATAACATGGAGTCCGCGGCGGGGGACACGTTATAGTAACGGCGTAAGCACACTTCTACACGATGAGCAACGGGACACAGCACACGTTTTATGCCCTCCAATAGTTTTACAAGAGTGTTTGGTACCGACTGCGTGGCTAACGAAGGTGGAAAACATAACGTCACAACACGACATTGCAGCACTCTCTACGACATCGCTAAGTGAAATGAACGGCAGTTACAGACCACAAACGGCTCCACAAAAGCAGAAAAGGACAATAAATAAACCTTCACCCCGACCTCCTATCGCCACGAAAAAAGTCAAAGAAAGAAGTGGACAATCTCACGAGGCACGCGATACAAAATCTTTAGTGTCATTAGAACAAGAAGGGCGTAAACAAGAGGCAACCGGGGAGAACATATCGCGCAGCGAGTTACTTCCCACGGCTCCAGCACCAAGACGTCACGCACCTTTAAAGCCATTTCCACCCCCCTCAACCAATCCCCAAACACCAACAAATACCCAAGGACAAACAAATAGCACACAGCTACCATCCAAAACACCCCAATCAGGTGCAACCTACACCCTTCCGGCAATAGAGAGGGACGAGGCGTTGGCGCGGGGTCAGACAGCCGTTGCGCGTCTCGTACATGAGGAGCAGCATTGGCGGGGTGCGCTGGCCCAGCGTGCCCATGCCGAGCGTGCTGCAGCGATGGGCCAAGCCCAAAGGATGCGTGTCGAGTTGGTGCGCCGGGCATTCGAGGCGGAGATGCGCGCCGCCCGCGAGAGGATGGAAGGCGAGGAGACCACTCGGCGTAATGAGCTCTCCGCGCGCTGCACGGTGGAGAAGGGAGGCGCGCGGCGCAGGTCGCTCTCACGCCACGCGCCGAGTGCGCGGGAAGGGGCGGAAGTGCGAGACGAGGCGAAGCGTAACGGCGCGGCGGCACGGCTCAGCGCACTCGACGCCGAAATGCTGCGTGCTCGGCAGCAGATCGAGAGCGCGGAGACCTCAGCGCGGGGCGAGCTGCGCATCCAACGCCTGACCGTTGAGGAGCGTGTGGCGCGCAGGACGATGTTCCGCCACGCGTCGGATGTGCACGCCCGCGTGCGAACCCAAATGCGCCGAAGCAGCGGGGAGCTGTGGAGAAACGCCCTCGAGGCGGATGCGGCGCACACTATGCGCGCCATCGAGACGGAAGAGGCGTTGGCGCGGGCTGATTGGTTTTTAGACATGGCAACCGAAGCGAAGGGTGTGTCCTCTGTCTGTGCATCTGTCGCTTTCCTTTATGCGCGCGAAACCCTTCTCCCGAATTTAATAACTCCACAACCACATCACACAATGGAGAAGATGGAAAAGGGCGTAAAGTGCGCTGGAGTGATCACTTCTTCGGATGTGATGCCAACCCGAAGGAGATGTGCGGCCCCTGCGTTAACGAGAAAGGAATTGGAAGAACCGCTCTCATCGCTTTCTGTTACCTTTACAGATGCCACCCCGGTTTGTGTGGTGGGTCGGGCATCGACCCCTTTTCGCACACCCCTTTCCCATTCGATCCCATCCCATGTGCCTATTCCTTCTCCACCTTTGCCGTATCGGGCGGAGTCGACGTTGGTGCGCGCGGGTCCGCGTTACACACCCGGTGACGCGCTGCCACACACCTCACGCCTTTCCGTACACGCGACATCACCCCCCGCGCAGCGTCGGTTGAGTGCGACATGGGAAGATGGGGGGAAAAGGCACACACACCAACGCTTGGACCGAATCGATCTTAAGGAAACGGGCGAAACGCGTGAAACCCCCTCCCCGCGCGTTGGGGAGGAAACGGGATTGAGTAGCAGTGGGAGTGAGGAGATATCGCATTCCCCCTTGTCGAGGTGCACGCTGAGAAAAGGGGAGACACCCATTTTGAACGCAAAGGAAGAAAAGGGAACGGATGGTTTGAAAAGACGCCTTTCTGGAGAGCATTTGGTGGAAGGGCGACATGGATGTTGCACGGGATGCTCTATGCAGTAGTGGAGGTAAGGCTTGTGCTTTTTGTTGTGTGTGCTTGTGTGATCCTTTTTCTTTTTTCTTTTTTTCTTGGTGAGAGGCACTTTACGATTCTGTTGTAATAATTATTGATGTATTTTTCGGATTCTTTCCGTTTTTTTTTTTTTCTATATCACAAAACGAAGAAAAAACGAGAATGCTTTTTGTGTATTTTCTTTTTGTTGTTGTTGTTAACGAGTGCAACTGTACGTGAGTGAGGAGTTACTGTTTTTCTTTTTTCTTTTTATTTATGAGTAGATCTTCTTTTCATTTGTAATTTGGTAGTTTTTTTTTGTTTGTTTGTTTCTTTCTGCTTTCTTGTATCTCAGAGAAATAGAATTGGGAAAAAGTGAGATGTGAGGGATTTTTTTCCAGAACATCTTGAAGAGGTATTTTTGTGTAGTGGTAAATTTTTCTTCCTTTGGTTGTTTTTCTTTAAACAGCTTCACATTTTTTTTTAATTTAGTTTTTTGATTTTGTATGAAAAAGCGGGCTTTTTTTTTTTGTCTGTGTGTGCACGAAAAGGAGGTGATGTTAAAAGAAGGAGGGGAAGAAAAAAAGTGTTGTTGTTCCTGCATGGAGAACACAAAGTTCAATAAAAGAGATATTTGGGTTTTTTTATATATTTTTAAATGAAAAATAAGTCACATTTTTAGCGAAAAGTGTTACACCGATGCACACAAAGAAGATTTATTATTATTATTATTATTATTATTTTTCGTACTTTGTTTCGTTTCATTTTGTTTTGGTGTATGTGCGGTTTTCATGTATTCCTTATTTATCTTTACGCACTTCTCATTGTTTGTTGTTCATTTGTTTGCCCCAAAGTATACAGTTCTTTTTTTTTTGCTTTTTTTCCGAATAAGAAGGCAACAAAAAAGGAAGGAAATGAAAAAAAAAGAAGTTTAGATGTGTGAACATAGTGCAAACATTATTCCGACATCGTTTTGTTTACCGTTTTTTTTGTTTGTTTGTTTTACATTTGTTTTTGCTTTCCCCCTTAATTTCTTTCCTTTTTGTTCTTAAAATGATCAGTACCCAAGTGTTTCAATTTTTTGTTTGTGTTTGTGTTCACTCGTTGCTTTTCAAAAAAGTAAAAAAAAAGTATAGGTTCAAAAAATGCCTTTATGAATCTTTAGGTGTTTTGGTTTCATCGTTATCAAAAATGAATCGAATAGTCACTTTGACAAAAAATAAAGAGGAATAAGTGCAGAGAAAAGAAAAATCATTCTATCAAAGTAAAGCACATAATTGGGTCACATGCAAGAACATTTTTTAAAAAGTAAAAACTCCACTTTTCTTTTTGTGTAAATGTTCTTCATTTTATACTTTAGCTCGGATTTTTTTTATCTGCTTGGCCTTTTTTTCTTTTTTAGTCATCTTTTTTATTAACTACTATTATTATGTTGTTATTATTATTATTATTTTATTGTCTTGTATTTTACTAATGTTGCTTTCTCTTTCTTTTTCCGTCTTTTATGGGATTTACATAATAGAAGTGTGTGGTTGTGGCATACCATAGAGATTGTGGGGAGTCCGCGTAGAGTGTGTTGTGTTTATATTTGATTGATTGTGTGCAAAAGGAATACACTTTTTTTTTGTTTTTATTTGTTTAGATATAGAGAAATAACGAGAGAAAGAGAGAGAGAAAAAAAAATAATAATAATCGAAAGAGTGTTTCTTTTTGTTTGTTTGTTTGTTTGAATTTAGTGTATTTATTGCCCCCCTCCCCCAACCTTCTCTTCCTATGCCTCGAGAGGGGGAGGAGCGTTCGCCGTGTCTCACGTTATCCCCTCCCGCGTTTGTCAATGATGTGTCCTCCCCATCCCATCCATTGTATGACACAAATGTCCGCTCCACGTTAGACACCCGTCCCGTCTTTGTGCGCGTTCCCATCTCCGCCCCATCCGGAGCGGAGGCGTCGAGTGCGCGTGCACTTCTTCCCCCCACGCGAACACAATACGAACGGCGGAGTGGAAGTCGACTTTTGGTTTCCCCCCAACAGTCCCCTCCGCGGCGGTGTGTGATGAGTCCCCTGCCGCATCGCCTCGTGTATGACAATGACGGGAATGGGAAAAGTCGCATCGCATGGCGCGGCCACACGCCACCCACACCAAATGAAGAAGAGGCAAAAGAAATGGAGGAGACATCCACAAAACTAAAAGGGAGGGGAGAGGAAAAGCGGAAGCGAAGG
This sequence comes from Trypanosoma mega, assembly GCA_030849715.1. Taxonomy (NCBI): domain Eukaryota; phylum Euglenozoa; class Kinetoplastea; order Trypanosomatida; family Trypanosomatidae; genus Trypanosoma; species Trypanosoma mega. The sequence goes on along the minus strand of JASANV010001488.1, from coordinate 59,707 downwards.
ACCGCGAAAAGTGTGATCGCCCACGCCACTCCACACCCAAACCTGTGCGGTATGTACACCCAAACGGCCAAACACCATCTTTACGATAAGGAAAGCAACAACCATATGCCCTACATAACGGCAACGCTGCACTCCGATGATGAGCAGCGCGGGCGGCCCATTACTGGTGGTGTGCATCCCCCCCCGCGGGAGTATCATCCGCCTCAGAGTGTGGCCGTGGAGGTGGATGATAATCCCCCTTCCTATGGCATGGTGCGCTCCCACGCGGGGAGTGCGATGGAATTCCTCTCCCCGGGCTCTCTGCCATTCTCCCTTCCGCGTGAGGACCCGACGGCGGACTCCCTCTCCGCCTCGGACTCCTCCTCGAGTGCGTCCCCGTTGTTTCAGTTACCGCGGCGGGTGGTGGTCGGGCCGCGTCGACGTGTCTCGTTGCAACACCCGATCGCCTCCCTCCTTCCCGCCGAGGAGGGGTGGACCTCGTCGGAGGGGGAGAGTGACGCCTCACGCAGCGCCTCCCCGCATCGGCCATTAGTGCCGAGTAGGGAAACGCTGCTGCGCTCCTTTCACGCTCTGCAACTGCGCAAGGAGGCGGCGGTGTTGATGGAGTTTGAGGCGAAGGGTCGTCGGGGTGTGGTGGAGAGGTATTTAACGGAGACACGGGCGTTGTTGGTTGAACATGCGTTTCGCCGCGCCATGCTTCGTGCCTCGCCAATAAGTGCGAACAACACAAATTCATACGGTGCAAAGTCCTCCAATCCGCGCTCGGGTCGGGGGAGTAAACGCCTCTCCCCTCCTTCCATCCCACCACCTCAGCAACAGCAACGACAACAAAAACAACAACAACAGCACCAGGAAAGACGACAACATCCTACAGAAGGGAAAGGGCATCCCCGCGGAGGGTACATTTCTTGTAGTCAGTCACCAGGTACGGAAACCGGAACACTTACGTCCCCGAGTTACGGATCGCATGGGGTGGCGGATGTGCTTCGAGGGGCAGAAATGGGGTTGATGTGTCTCTTGTCAGCGGAACTCATGGCACGACAACGCCTCTCTGACAGGGCGGCAGATGAGTGGCACTTTTTTCATCGCTATGGACGTCTGATGGAGGCGGCGCTGCGTCCCACGACACTTTTCTTACAAGAAGCGTCGCAACGACAGACCATTGCCATGTCCGCCGCTGTTGCGCTGCGCCGATTTCAATCTGGACCCATTATACCACAACGAAAACAAAAACAACAGCATCATGGCCATCCTTATGCGGAGGAAGGGCCATTACAAAAGCACGGCTCGTCTCCTCCGTATGGTGAACCGCTTTCTTGCCAAGAGCAAACCGAGGGGCGTGACAGGGCGGTGGTGGGGGAGGAGCTTAGTGCCATTGCCGCAAGTGAAGCGCGCTCCAGCACCAATGAATCCATAGGTATGATGCAACACATGGATCCAACACCGTCGACGGCGCACACCGTGACGACTTCTATGCCCCAACTTGCCCCAACGGTGGCAGAGGATACCCCGCGAAAGAAACGTAAAGGGAAAAATGTGAAACAACAAGAGCACGGAGGTCAAGCGCATCCTAAAGGATTGCAAGTAGAGATGAGGATAGAAGAGCAGGAAGGCCGTAGTGGACTTCAATCATGGACAGCGAACACAACCACCGTGACAACAAGTACTGGAGGGGCCGCGGAGCGTGTCTTCTTTGAGTGGGACCCCACAAGTAACACGGTGCCACGTACAACCAATACCACAGGCATCACCACAGGGGGTGGGAATGGGAGCGGTGCCATGCCTTCCTCCTCACTTCTTTCACAAGAGTCCGCATTGAGGGACAATGCGAAGCCGTCACGCTTCGCGTCTCCATCCCCCCGTTTGGGGCAGAAGGATGCCAAACTGAAGGGCAACAATACATATTCTCAAACACACACGATCGCCCAACGCGAGACACCGTTACGACATAGAAAGCAAAATCAGAGTATCAAAGGCAACTCCGATCCAGCGTGGTGGAGCAACAGGCATGTTGTCCCCTGTTCGTTGAAGCCTGCTTCTGCCGCAACAGCCGCGGCTGTGCTTGTTGCCCAAACACCATGGCAATCCATGGCACGGCAATGTACTCCGCCAACGCAACGGCCCTATAACGATGACGTTATATTCGATCGAGCCCCGCCACGACGTCACAACCATGAGGACATGGGTGATGAAATGAAGAATACGTTGAAACAGGAAAACGTGGATAGTAAGAAAAAGAAAAGCGAAGGCAACAAGAAGCAAACGAAGGGTTGGGATGCGCAAGTGCCAAGCGGCCCCCCGTCCGCTCCCTCAGTGAGTCCATCGGCGACATCGGCAGGATCGTCGCAGCAACATGAACCATTCGAGGAGACCGGGTCGGACGATTTTGAAAGTGTGGAAGAAGTAGAGGTCATCCACGACAAGGATGATGAGGAAGAGGAGGAGGATGAGGAGGATGATGATTGGAGTCGTACTGCGCAGACGGATCAGCAGGAGTTGCACGATGACATGGTGTCAACAGAGGAAGATAGCGCAGACGAAACTACACAACAACAACAACAACAACACTATGAAATCAAAGAAAAGGACAACTATGACGAGGAGGAGGAGGAGGAGGAGGAGGGTAACTATAAGAGTGAGGAGCGGGCGAGCTCTCCCTCGGAGTTTGACCAGACCGCCATCACACCGGAGCGTCCGACGGTGCCGGACTTCTCTCTCTCCCCGATGCGCGACGCCACGGCGGCGTGTAGCGATGAGGACGACAACTGCCGCTTTTCACCCGCCCATCGCGTCCCCCAATCTCACTTACGTGCCCCTTTGCCGGGCGGGTCCGTTGCGCGTCCCATCCGTCAACAAACACACCGTTACATGCGACCCACCATGTCTTGGCGTCGACAGCATGAGGCGCTCGAGTGGATTCCATCTCCGCGCCGTCATTCCATTTCCCCGCCGCCCTCTTCCGCCTCCCACGCGTTGGGCGTGACGCGATCGGTGCGTCGCCGTCGCGGGGATGTCCATCGCGCACCGTTTGAAGAGGGACCGGGTGTTTGGAATGACGCGGAGGTGCCGCGACGGCCATTTGCGTTTGACCCGTTAGGGGATCGCGCCTACGCCGCCACGTGCGATGCCAAGGCGGGGAACGAGACCACACACACAGCAGATGTCACGCAGCGAAACGCGACGATTCGCTCCGTCCGTCGCGCTCGACAGGCGGCGTGGCGATTTATGGCCGATGGATGCGCCACACCCCCGCGGCGATCGGTTTCACCCAATGAGATGGAAATGGAAGTGGCGGCTTTGCGTGGTTTTGTGACGGACTGCCATTGCGCCGTGCCCTCCACGATTTCCCCTAAACGCGCTCGACCCAACGCTAACCCAATGCATTCCCATAGCACCAAAGCAAGGAGTAATAACCCCACAACCACTGGACGATCGACAACCCCATCCTATGTGGAGGCGTTTGTCAAACTCGGACCCGAGGCGGCGGAGCGGCGTCGGTTTCTTACCGCTTTGCGGGATGGAGAGGCGTTGCGGGACGCCTCCCCGCGCGGCGTGACACCGCTCCGCGCCAATCGAATAAATAGCGCATCGAGACGGAGTGAGAGTAAACGCGGGAATCGAAGTGGCACCCCGCAACGCACATTTAAAACGATGCACACCTCCCTCACGCATCAGATCTCGGGGGGATCATGGAGTCCACAGCCAAAACCATGGCGATAAAAAAAAAAAAAGACTAACAGTATGGAATGGCTGTTTTTTTTTTTGCTGTTGTTGTTGCTATTTTGTGTGTGTATGATAAAATGAAAGCAACGTGAGACAAGGAGATGTATTTTTCTGTACATGTAAGAAACGTTTACGTACAATTCCACGCTTCCTTTTTGTTGTTGTTGTGTGAGTAGTTGTCGATGATTATTTTTTCTGTATGTGTGTCACGGTACATTGTTACTATTATATATATATATATATATATTATTGTCCTCCTTGCAGTTTGTCTTAATTATAGACTCACTCGCATCGCCTGCATGATAGAAGTCATTATTATTTTTTTTTTTTGTCCGCTTCCCTGACGCACACGCACACGCGCGTTTACAACCACATATACACAATTTTTTGTTCTTTTTTCGAGAACTTTTTGTGTTCAGTTGTGGTGGATGTGGTGGCGTTGGTAGTTGTTTGGGATGCGATGCGACGATGTGGCCGGTTTGAAATACATCACGGAACATCGACAAGACAGAAAATGAAAGCAAAGCATAAACCTCCCGCGCAGACGCATTGAATTTTCTTTATGATAATGATTATTGTTATTGTTATTTCTGACTGTTGCTTTGTTTTTTGATTATTATTATTATTATTATTAATTTTTTGGACTGCATCATCTTCTAACTTTTTGTGAATTTGTGTAATTAACCATATAGTCATAGTTCGACACAAGCGCGCGTACAGCAGCGACGACAACTCGTCCGTCGAAAGGAGCAAAAGGAAATAAAAAACAAAAAAAAAACACAGCGAATATCATACTTGATAGTACATGGTGTCTAATGGCTGCGATGGTTGCGGCGAGCCCGCCTCATCCTTTCAGTGCCCACTCTGTCAAGCCGAGGCCGTCCCAAACCGTGGTTTTTTCTGCTCACAGGAGTGTTTCGCCAAAAACTGGTTGGCCCATCGGGGCACCTTTCACAAGAGCGGTGTCGCGCGAGTGCGGCAGCCACACGTAAAGGAGGAAACGGAGGACAGAAGTGAAACGGGAACAAAGACAACCCCAACAGCGGGACGTAAGCGTGCGGCAAATGAGGAAACAAAGGAGCAGTCGGACAAAAAGCGACGACTTCGCCGTGATGCTCAAACGGGTGGACATGCGAACGCATCGGACGCTTTACTTGTGGAGCCGTGGTTTCCATTGCCCTCCGCATCCGCCTTGCGGTTGGAAGGGGCCGCGCGGGTGACGCCACCGCTGCAGCCTGGCACAACTCCCCGAGCGGTTATTGGGCGATGCGCGAGGTGCAGCTATGCGACGGTGGCCTTTTGGTCCGCTGCCGTGGCGGCCGCCCATCACATTGCCGCGGAGTTCACCCACGAGGCGGCGAAGCGGACGAACGCCGCGTCCGACGTGGATGTGGCGTCGATGTGTGTGTTGATCGTTGCGCCGAGTGCCGTGGCGGCGCATGCCATGGCGTGGGCCATCCGCTCCGTTGGTTTAGCGGCCGCCATGAAACTCGTTCTCGCACGTGAGGAAATGGACGAAAAGGAGGAATGGGATGGGGAGGACTCGACACGGCACTTTAGCGGAGAGCGGCGCATTGTGATCGCCACCCCGCATGTGGTGGGACGCTCCGCCGCTTCGTGGATTCCAACCGGGAATGGTCTCCTTGTCACACTTCCTGGTGTGCCAAGTGCGACAGATTTGCAGGCGGTCCACACACGCGCTCTCTTCTTTGTGTACAGCACTGTTTCAGGAAAAGCGTCCTCATCGACCCCATCCTTTCCACACGCCACCGAGGAGGCATGGTGTGGGGAGGAAACGATCGCGCATTATGTGACACCTCTTTCTGTTGTCCCCGCCGCATTACATGAGGCGATTCCTGTGGAGTCCGACATGCGATTTGATAATGAAGTCGCCACCGCCTTTGCGCGCGGCGAACTCTCCGCCGCGGTGCAGCATCTCGTGCGGCTTTACAGTACGAGACGTGGTCACTTTGAAGAGTTTCTTTCAAACAGTCTTGTCGCCGCGTTGGGGGCGGCGAGTGTGGCACATATGCATCACACATTGGCATACATTGCACGTCAACTTGTGGATCACTCGGCACGCTTTACAGGCCCGCCAGGGGCGTCATTAAAGGAGATGGCACTGCGTGCTTTATTCAAAGTGGTCCGACTCTTTCCGTCCATCACCCAAAATAAAGAGGATGGGAAAAAGGACACGAACAAGTCGCGTAAAGGGAAAAGCACCACTCACTCGGATGAAACAAAAATGAAAGCGGCAGAATTGGGTGAATCCACGAATACCCCCACCCCGACCTTTCCACCCCCTACGGCAATGGAGCGTCAACGGTTCTTTAACTACTACGATGCATTACCGAATCTGCAATTGCAAGCCACGCTGTGTTATATTTACCCAGATGCCACGCCTGGTGTCATGGACGCCTTGGCAGAGGCTTGGGGTGTGCGGAAAATACTACCCGGCCCTGACGCCCTCCAACGGGTCAACCTCAAGCGCGCGGATGCGGTCCATCGTGTGCAGTCCCGCTATGGTTCGAAACTCGGCCCCGCCACAGGGCGTTATATGACCATTCTTATGCACTTTTTGTACGATGCGGTGGTGAACTATTCCCTCTCCGTGGAGGAGGTGGAGCGGCGCACGCTGTGGTCACTGACGATGGCCGCTGAGGCCGGACCGCTTCACACATTCCTCGCCAACTGCTTCCTCCTCCAAGACGACGATAATAATGATAATGGCAACGACAGGAACAAGCAGAAGAAGAAGAAGAATGAAAAGAAGACAAAGGAGGGCCAACCTTCGAATGTGACCCAAACGAATACGAATGAAGGATCTGCTGCCTTGTCTAGTCGACAGGTTACGACGAAACATTGCACGCGTGAGCAGTGGTTGCGCGCGCTCCATCCCGTCCGCACCGCCAAGTCGGAGGAACCGCCTCAACTCCCATGGGTTGAATTACCCCTCAGCGGAACACGCGAGCGAAACCAAGCGCGACTTCGAAAGCAAGCTGTGGAGGAAATACTCATGGCCATGCCACGCAAGCCGCACCCCATGTACGTGGGTGAGGTGGGCAATCTCATTGGCAAATGGCTGCACTTCAATGCCCGCTTTGACGGGGCGCTTGGGGGCAGTTTGATGGAGTTCCTCATTCAACACCCCGACTCCTTTAAGGTGGTGGACAATCTCGTCACGCGTCGCACCGCGGGGACGGCGGAACAGGTGAAGATGCGCTTCGACGACGACAGCGGCGATGAGAAGGACGAGGACTCCGACTCGGACAAAGAGAGTCGACAACGCAAGGCGCGTGACCGCCTGTTGCTGACGGGAGCAAAGGGGAAAAAGGGGGAGAAGGCCGCCAAGGAGATTCCCGCTCGGGCACGGAAGAAGGCGATGATAAAGGCCTTTAATAAGGCGAACTTTAATCGCAATTATAAGCCCATAGATCCCTCCGCAAAGGTGCCGGGGTATGTGAAGCATGGGCTACGGAAAGTTAAGGGACGCGGGAGAAAGGCAAACAAACGCAACACCAAACGTGGTTGATTTGGTGAAGAATGTTTGGAAAAAAAGGAAAAGGAAAAAAAGAAAAAATCTTCTCTGCGCGCGTGTGTGTGTGTGATGATTGTTATTATTTGCTGTTTCTGGTGGTGTTTGTTCTCGATATCTATGACCCGCGTTGTTAAATTTTGTATCTTCGTGTTTGGAGAAGAAGTGAAGACAAGACGAGAAAGGGATTCATGTCGGATTTCAAAAATTCAAACCATTCTGGTGATTTTTTGTTGTTTTTTTTCGGTAAGGAGCTAATGAAAGTGGACCTTTTTCGTATATATATATATATATATATATATATATATATATAAGATTACGCTTAAAATAAAGATTTTTTTAAAAAGTAAGGAATTTATGAAGTCGTTAAACTAATCCAATCAGGAAACAAGCATTTCTAACCTAACAGTTAGAAATGGAGAACTGGAAAATAACTGTTGTACTTTTCTACCGAACCTCAAAAATCGGTTTTGGCAATTATTTTTTGGTTTACATATTTATTTTTTGTTTTTGATACTTTTTCCTTCCCTTTACTTTTTCCCCCTTTTATACATTTTTGTTTTCTTTTCATTTTGAGTAGAAGTGACGTGAGGGAGTGGTCATAAGGTGATACATATACAAAAAAAGGTTTTATCCGTATATATACATATATATTTGTATATGTATATATACTAATAGTTTATTTTCCATTTTCTTTGCCATGACAGTCTCCACAAAACTCCCGACCGCCGCCGTGAGCGTCTCCAGCGATGCGTTGGAGCGGAGTTTTCTCCGCCACCTAATTCCTCTTCGCCTCCATGGCGACGGCTCCGTTGGCACCCTTTACCGCCACGCCTTTCTCCACCAATCACACCTCATCCAACGCGTGCTTGGCGCGTTAGAGTCCGTCCCGCTCCCCCCAGCCCCGCGCCTTCTCTTCGCGGAGGCCTTTCAGCGTCTCTTGGAGGGTCAATCCCCGATGCGCGAGGTGCGCGCCGTCTTTGCGGAGGCGGAGCAGGCTGCGCGTATGGTGCTCCTCGACGCCGCCTTTCGACACAAGCGCGGGGCGATGGAGAGCGCCGTTCGGGGCGATCCATTGACGCGACTGTTGGCCTATGAACTGCGCGCGGGGTGCGGTTTCTACACCCAATTATTAGCCATTGGCCATCGCCCCGAGGTGTCGGCGACGGCACTGCTGCGCACGCTAATCGCCGCCGATGTGCGCGGCGATCCGTTACTGTCCGGCGCGATGCTTCAATTCGAGGCGATTCCACGAGATCCCCAAAGCGGCGAACGTCGACAGACACTCCGTGCCGAGATGGATGCGTTTGTGAAGGAGTGTTTGCTGCTCGAGCGTGACGCGTTTGGCCGCTTTCGCTTTGACCCCCGCGGGGATAATCGCCACTGGTTGCATTGTCTGAAACTTCATGACATCACCCGCACCCCGCGGGATTGCGCCGTCATTTTGGATCCCGTTGTGCGGCGTTATGGTAACTTTCGACTCGAACGCGTGCCCGTCTTTGGGGGGCGATGGATGGAGCACCGATTCGCGTGCGCCGCGGAGTCGCATCGGGTGGATGGGCGTCTCCCAACGCTGGAGACGGTCCGTGTGCGGGCGGGGGACGGGAAGGCGGCGAGGGAGGAAGAGGAGGTTTTGTTTCATGTGTGGTATGACGCGCCGATTTGTCCGCGGCATAAGGAGACAACGCGGGAGAAGGACGCGGCGTTGGATCACGAGGAGGTCTTTGAACTCGCGGTGGAAAACACCAATCGGGGTTTTTGGGAACGGTGGTTTATGGACCGATGAGAGGAAACAAAAAATAGTTTGGTGGAGATGCAAAGAAAAATAAAAAGGTAGTAACGCGGAAGTAGTAAGAAAGTGGACGCTCCCTTTGAGTGGTGGATTGCTAAGGTTTTTCCTGTTTTTGCACATTAGCGGTTTGTATTGTTTATCCTGTTTGTTTTATCGAGGCCTGTGGGTTTACTGCTGTTGTGACTTTTTTGCCTTCATTTATATATATATATATATATATATATATATATATATATACGTTATTTTTGGGTGGGTGCATTATGTGTAAGATTACAAAAAGAGAGAGAGAGAGAGAGAGAGGTGTGTGTTTATATGTCTTTGTTGTTGTTGTGACTTTTGTTGTGTCTTTTTTTTTTCTTTTTTGAAACAAACAACGATAATTAAAAAAATCAAATTTTTAGTATGCATGCGTTTGGACTTGTTTTTTATTTTATTTTATTTTATTTAAAATAAAAGAGGAATACAAAGTAAAATAAATAAATAAAAAGTTTTTTTTTTTGCTTTTGCTTTTTGTTTATTAGTATACGGATATGGCTGGTTTTGTAAAAACCTATCTTCCAGATGAGGCGGGTGATCGCCTTCGTCGGTACGTTTACCGCGGCTCAGATAAGAGTCTTTTGTATAAATTTCTTTGGCGCCCTTTATGTGTACGTTTGGTGCAATTCCTTCCCGTTTGGCTTTCCGCCAATGTCATAACCGTCACCGCCCTTTTACTTGTGTGTGTGACGCATGGACTTATTGCCTATTACATGCCTTACCTTAGCGTGGACAGTGTGGATGTGATGTATGCGTATGATGTGAACCGCACCGGCGCCTTTCGTCATGGCGCGGCGAATCCATTCTCACCTCCGCCGTACATTTTCCTCCTCGCCGCCGCCGCCCTCTTTCTGTATGTCTTACTCGACAATTTGGACGGGCATCAGGCGCGACGCACACGCATGGCGTCCCCGCTGGGTCTCATCATGGATCACGGCTGTGATGCGTTCAATTGCGTTATCGGTTCCCTCTCCGTCGCCTCCGCCGCCTCGACGGGTCCGACGTGGAAGACGTGGCTTTTCCTCCTCTCCACCGTCACAGTGTTTGTGATGAACACGTGGGAGGAGTATTACCTTGGCGAGCTCATCCTCCCCGTCATTAACGGCGCCAATGAGGGGGTCCTGTTGGGGATAGTCGTTTACCTTCTCACGGCGTACATGGGGGGGCCGGAGTGGTGGTCCGCCAATGGGATGACCGTTCCAACGGATTGGGTGCCGTCGGTGTTGGCGCAACGCCCCCCGTCGGCGGCGGCGGCGGTGGAAAAGGCGTTCCTTCGCGTGATTTGTCCGCTCACGGGGGGATATGTGCCTCGGTGGAGAGAAACAGACGCCTCGATGGGACTTTCCGTCTTTCTCTTTGGGCTCAACTGCAGCGCGGGGTATGTGGCGAACCCGACGGAGCCAACACGCGCGCCAAAAGGGGGGGATTGGTATGTGGGAAATAGTCCGTTACAGAACGCGGTGCTTCGCCTGTACGACCGCGAAGACACGAGTCAACTCCGCATTCGCTACAACACGTTGGCGACGGCGTTTATTACCATTGGCTCGCTGGTGACGTGTTTGGGGAATGTGGTGCGGGTGTACCGCGCCGTGCACGCGCCGGAGGCGTACTGTCCGCGGGAATCCTCGTGGCCGTTTCTTCACGCCCTCACTCGACTTCTTCCCCTCCTCGCGCTGACACTCTTCGCGAGTTTGTGGTTCTGCACCTCACCGAATGACATATTTAGTCGTCATCCGAGGCTTTTTTGCTGGACAGTGGGGCTCCTCTACACCAAATCCGCCGTGCACTTAATGATTGCACATGTCTGTCATGTGCCGTTTCTTCCGCTTCGTCGGACGATGTGGCCGTTTCTTTTTCTCGGAATGCACATGTTGCTCACCTACTACCGCAACATTCGCCGTTGGGCGAGACAGACGGAGAACACGGAGGTTTCCGCATGGCTTCTCTCCCCGAGTAGTGTGTGGGATGATTTGCTTGATGAAACGCTTGTTTTATGGGGGTTTTTTATGATTAGTGTTTTGGCCTTTGTGCACTTGGCGTATAGTGTGGTGAGAGAAATAGCGGTCGCGCTAAATGTACCCGTCTTTACCATACCACACACCAAACAAGAGGAACTTCGAAAGGAAATAGACGAGGCAAAACATAGAACGAAAAAATCCTGAAACCGTCCCCCTTCTCCCTCAACAACAACAAAAAAAAAAGAAGATTTGATATTGAAACCAACAAAATCCAAAAAAAAAAACTACTAAGCGAATTCAATGTGGATGTGCTTCCTCATACATGCTGTGCTTTATATTCTTCTTCTTTCTTATGTGCGCGAATGATTAAGTATGTCTGTTTGTGTGCGTTACCCTTTTCCATTTTATTTTTGAATGTATTATGGCGTGTAGGTTTTTGGTTGACATTTCATCGCATTTTTTTAAAATCGATGTTTTTGCATCTTCTTCGAATGCAAGGGCAAAATGAAATGGAATAACTTAAAAACGAGAAAAAAACAAAGGAAAAATCATATATATATATATATATTTATTTATTTATTTATTTATTTATATGCGTGTGTGTGTGAAATGTGCACAACAGTTCAACAAGTAGCATGCACACACACAAAGACAGAAAAAAAAAGGATAATACCTAAAACAATAACAAAATTGGATTGCAAAAATTTATCGATGATCAAAAAAAGAAGATTTTAATTATTGACGTAGAATAATCCAAAGAAAAAAAAAGAACGACAACTTTTACAATAAAACGAAAAACTAGGACGGAGAAAGGTGTGAGGAAGAAAAAAAAGTAAGTGCATTTTGCTTTAAAAAAAAAAAACCTTTACTGAATGCCAATGAAAATACTAATGAAGGGGTATTCTCTCCTCCTCGTGACTCGATGTTGTTTGTTGTATGATTATTAGTATTATTCCCTGTGATGTGTTGCGTCAGTATGATGAGCAGAATTCAAGTCTTTATGGTTTTTAAATGCATTTGTGTGTTACGTTGATGTATCTTTTTGTTTGAGTGGATGCATGGAAAGATGTTGTATTATTATTTTGTTGTTGTTGTTGTTGCCTTTCCTGCGAATGTTATGATTTAATACATTTTTTTTAAACTTCGTAAAGATTTATTTAATGTTCTTTCGCATTACTATGGTAAACAGATTACCTGAGTGAATGTCCTTCATATGTATATATATATATATAGAGATATAGATATAGATATGTCATGGAATCACGTGTGTCAAATCTCACGGTTTGTGTTTAGTTTACAACCATCTTTCTCGATACTTTCTTTTTTTTTTCCTTTCTTTCGTTCTTACGTGAATAATGATAATTTAAAGAGAAATTTGGGGAGGAGGACAGGGATCCATTTTTCAGTTCTCTACTTATAGAGAAGAAATAAAGAGGAAGTACATAGACAGATAAATAGACATTAGTTAGACGAGAATTGGCGACCAACGGTCGCGAAACTCAGAGGAGACGAGAAAAATAAAAAGGAGAAGAAAAGTTAGAGAAATATTATTTCACACATTATCAAACTTCAAAAAAAAAAAAACATACATACACACACACACACACACACAAATAACGTCTTCTCCTTTAGTTTAGTTCAGTTTCGATCCCTTTCCATATGGCGCAGGTGTTACGATTACGTGCGGATCCCCCCCGTCCTACGCATCGCCCCCGCGCGGCCATCACTTCGTCCTCCGCGCCGTTTCCGAGTTTCGTTCCCGGCGCCTCTTTTGACCCGTCGCTCCCATCCCGGCGCGAGGCCCTCTCGGAGTTTCAGGAGTACGAAATGATGGCCGAGGTTGAGGATCGCCTTCGCGCGGATGCGGACCTCGTTCTCTCCGACACAGACATCCCCAACGATTTCGGTTACCTCAACCACCGCCATTCCTACCTCGAGGACATGGACGAGGTGGGGGGGTTGAATGCGGAGGACGAGCAGAGGTATTCCGTACCGGCATTTGGGAATCCTAATGCGCATGCGGATATTTTTCCGGTTGCCGTCACCTCCGCGCTGCGCACTGCGCGGGCGGAGTTATCGGGACGCGCGTCGCTTTCCTCCGTTTGGGACGACGCCGCCCGCGAGGCGTTTCTCCATGACAGCGATCACGTCATGGACGCCGACCCCACCCGTCCTCTGCGCGGCGAGGAGGAGGAGGATGGGCTTTTGGCCGAGTTGGACGCCCTCCGCGCGCGCATCGATGCGGCGCGGCATCGGCAGAGTTCCCAAACAGAGGGAAGCGACGCGTTGGGGGGGATGGTGGAGGAGGAGTTCGTGCCGGAACGCTATGTGGCGCCGCTGTTGCAGAGCGAAGGGCTCCACGCCGGGGCGGCCGCACTGCTCTTTGGGCCAACCGTGAAGGAAACGGCGCGGGAGGCGTTGGAGAGCATTCTGCCCGACGCCGCCAGTCTGCGCGAGGCGCGGGAGTTGTTGGGGTTTAGTTTGCAGTCGGGTCGACCCGATGTGTTGGCGTGCGCCAAGCGATGTCAAGCGGCTCAGCAACAGCACCACCCAACCACGGCGATAATAACCGAATCCAAGGCGGAGACACAAGAAGGAGGGCACGATGTAATGGAAATGGCCAGACAAGAGAGGAGGAGGAAAGGAAAACAGGAGGAGGAGTGTGCGAGGTCGGGTCCCTCACCGTCTCCGCAACCTATGATGGCGACAACCTCCCCCGCCACGCGCACTTCGACGGCGAAAGTGTCATACCCCCAACCCTCGGCCAAGGAATTGGCGGAGATGATCGCTCAAACACTCCCACCCATTCCATCCGAGCTCTTTGACGAGCTGGTGCAGCAGCGTCAACTCCTGCAAAGACTCAGCAGTGCGCAGGAGGAATGTCTTCGTCGACTTGCGCGGGAACAGCAGGAGGCGACGCGACGGCGTATCATGGCGCCGCGTCCGGACTACACACTTGGTGGACTCACATTGAAACAGACGGAACCGTATGAGGTCGCCGAAGCAATCCAAAACGCACAACAGGACCCCTCTCGACCACTTCCACCGGTCATTACTATTACAGCCGCACCACAGCGGTTCGTGGCGGCGGCGGCGACCACCTCCATTGCACCACCACAGCCACCGCCTTTTTTTGTTGGGGCCGAACTCGATCGCTTGCAGCGGCAATATGAACAACTTCTGCGTGATGAACGGCGCGCGTGGACGGATTTGATGGAGCGGCAAAAAGAGACCCTCGAGCGCGACAAGGCGGTGGCGGTGGAGAATATTCGCCGCTCCACAGCCCGTCAACAGCAGCAGAGTACAAAGGAGATTGCACGAGCTATTGCAGCGAGTGAGGTGCGCCGGCAGCGCTGGCAGCATGCGGGGGAGGTGCAACAACAAATGGCACTGGAAGAAATCGTGCGCAAGGCTATTCCACCACTCTTGGCACACACCGAGCGAAGGGAAACTGTATCCCCAGCGAGGAGAGGGTTGAAACAGGAAACGGTGGAAAGATCAAGGAGGAAGCAGAGACCAATTATCAAGGCCGCTGGAGCGGTGTCCGCGGAGAAGGAATCTGTAGCGCGAGAGGAAGGGAGTAAGACGAAAGAAGAGGAGGAAGAGAAGGAAGAAGAGGATGCCGTGGATGAAGCATTAGAAACCGAAACCAAAGTAGAGCATGATGGGAAGGGGAGAGCAATGAAGCAAGTTCATAAAAAAATCACTCAACAGACACGAGCGAAAGGACCGTATCGTGTCGTTTTGCCACCCGAAGAGACGAGAGCGGAGCATATCGTTGTCCTCTCTGATGCGGACTCCACACAAGGGGCGGCGACTGTGTCAAGGTCCAAGCAAGCGCCACTGGCCTTCACCGAAACCACCGGTGGCGCACGGGTCTACACAGGGAGAAAACAGTCGCCATACGCCGCAAAGCCAACGGGAAAGAAGAGTGCCTCCTCCGCCACCCCTCGTCGACCTTCTGTTGTTAGAAAACGGGGAGCCCAATCCCAAGCGAAGCACCGAACCATGCAACAGAGACGCGCTGGTGAACGCGGCAAGGCACGAGACCAAGAACCGCAATCACATGACGAGAAGGATCCCGTGCACGCATTTGAAGTCCATGTGGAGCCACGCATATTCGACTATACCGCGGAGAGTGAGCTCTCTACCTCCTCTTCGTGTACCATTTCCCCGACGTCACTGGGACATGGCCCCAACGCGTCTGTCCCCATACGCCTCTACAGTGATTTGGCACTCACACACATTGGTCGGCGCGAAGGCGAGGCGCTCTTTCAGGCCCCCGTTCTCCTCCTTTCAGACCAACTCTCACCAACCGAGGCGGAGCAACGCCAATTGACGGATCGAGCCTTTGACATTCATCGTGTGCCGCTCGAGGCACAGGAAACAGCAACGACGGAGGAATTGGCGATGGGTCGGGCATGTGATGTGTATTACTTTGGTGTGGAGCGGGAGGAGCTGTCGCCACACCGCCGGGGTGAACTACGGGCGGCGGAGGCGCAAACACTACTCGCGGCGCGCCAACGATTGGAACGGATCAAAGCCTTTTCCATCACTCCATCCCATCCCCAAGGTTTTGGTGCCGCCCCAGTTGGGTCAAGCCGCTTTCCTAAGGAAGAGACGCATGCGGGGGATGACGAGTTGGAAGGGGATCAGGCGGTCATGCGACAACGATTGGCGGATGCCATCGCGAATGAAACGATTCATAGTATGATTGGGGAGGCAGTGGAGCAAAGTGTTTTTCCAGAGGTGATGCGGGAGCTCACCGCGGAAGTCTTGCGCGCTGAGCTGCACCGCATAGCTGAAAAAGGCTCTCCAACTCCCCGTGCAGATGGTGCGGCGGGGGGAATGCATGAAGAGGAGGTTCCTGTCCGTGCTCGAGCCACCGCATCCGGAGTGGGCCTCTCCGGCACACAGGTATTCAGCGTTGCCGTCAATGAAGAGGATTCACCAAGTGCGACACTCCTCCGTCGCGTGGGCGAGGCGCTCTTGGAGACGCTTTTGCAGTCCGAGTTGGTGGACCCCAGCACGGCCGTCACGGCCCAACCACTCCGAGCAGAGGAGAGCGTCGCGCCTGCGGTGACGCCAACGGTTGCCACGTCATCTGCCGTTCTCACTTCCAGCGCTGTGGAACCACCGCGATGGGTGCAGGAGGTGGTCGCCGCCCCTGGAACAGATCCGCTCTGGCGCGACGCACCAATCTCAACAGAGTCCGACAAGACGGTGGAGAACCAAACATCACTGGCCACGAAGCAAGAAACCGCCGAAACACGCGCAGCAATCGCACCGAGTATTGTGTTGGCTCTGGAGGGCACAGGAAACTCCTCTCTTCGGGCGGGACCGGATGGCACGTTGCGGCTTGTACTCGACGTCGGTCCATTGGCACAGCATGTGTCAAGTTCTATGACAGGCGGGAACGCCAATTCCATGGGCATCACGCGGGGAGAAGAGAGGAGGCTGCACTGTGCGGCAGAGGAGGATCTCACACAGTGTGAGATTGTAGAGGTGGAACTCTTGGCACACGCACCACCCATTCCAGCACGAGTTGTGACGCCGTCTTTGCCACGGACTCATCCGATTCCGTCCGTGACTGTGTCTCCCGTTACGTCAGGGTTAAGTGTGCAGCGTATGCCGCCTCCTCCACCTCCTCCTCCTCTTCCTCCTCATGCCGTGGTCGCGCCGATGCAAAGTATCGTACCGATGCAAAACTTTACCGGAGAGCGGCGACGTCTGGAGGAGGAAGAGGCGAGACAGCGAACTGTGGCGTTGGATCAGGAGGAATCGATGCGATCCTCGTTGCACATGATGTGGGATTGGCAGCGAACAAATATGATCCTATGGAACCAGCAACAGCAACAGCAACAACAATGGATGCGGCAACAAGAACAGATGGAGCAGCAACAGAAGAAACGATATGAGAAGGAACAACAACATGAAGTAAAGGAAAGATCGCAGCATCCTCTGCATGAGGTAGACCAACCGCGAGACTCCATTACTGCGGGTTCGGCTACGAAGGATAGACATCCTTCCAGTCTACCACCTGTCCCCGCACGTGGCATTAGTGATCCCATTACTAAATTCATCTTTGAATGGCTCCACGATTACGACGCGCAGCAGTCCACAACCCAGCACCGCGTCGGATTCGCTGACCGACTGCGCGAGGCCAGTCAAGTGGCCTCCCAACGCCCCCCACCTTACCCAGACAAGGACCGCCCGAACCCAAAGGACGACACGAGCGGGGTCGACTCCTCCAGCCATGTGCGTCGGCGTCTCTTAATGGATGTCCACGCGGCCTCCTCCCCATCGTGGCTCTCCTCCACACACCCGAGCAGTCTCAGCGAGGACGGGCTCCCGCGCTTTGCCACGGCGCGGCGAGAGGAAACGCGGCGGCGCGGAACGGTCCCCCCGGCGCGCGCATGGCGTCCCATCGGGGAGCGGACGTCCTCGGCGACGACGGAGACGACACTCTTTGGCGGCGCCACGACGTCCTCCTCGCCGTGGAATGTGCCCGGCGCGAGCGCGGCGGACTCTGGCACCACGCAGACCACGCCAAGCACGCGTGTCACCTCCAACAGCTCCTCTCAGCCGAAACGGGAGGAGGCGCCGCTCGCGATGCAGGAGCTGCGGCGGCGGGTGGAAACGCTGCAGGAGGCGGAGGGGGCGGAGGGACGGCGTTGGGGATTCGTCGATGCCGCACTTGTTCGAACGGGAGCACCCGTGGAGGCGTTGCGGCAACCCCCACAGCTACCCAATCCACAGCCATAGGAACACCCTATAGGGGGGGAGGGGGAAAAGAACGAAAAGAAGAGGAGTGAAGCATGTTTTACAGGTTATATATATATAGATGCACTTTTGGTGTGCTCATGATAGGAACTCGAAGGGATCACCACATGGAGGGCCTTTTGTGTGTATAGAACCTTCACTTTCAGTTATTCACTAAAAAGAGAGAGAATGACTTCTAAAAGAGGGGAGAGGGGTACACCAGGATAGCAATCGTAAAAAAAAAAAAATGATTATGATAACTGTTGTGTCTTTTTGTTTTCCGTTTTCCCAAGTGTGCTCCATCTATGATTTATTTTGTTATCTTCTTTTTTCCTTTTTTTTTTATTTTTTATTTTTATTTATCTTTTGTCTCACATTGGAAGGTACAGTATATGGATAGAAACGCGCTCAATTACAGGTGTACACAAAGTTAATCCAGTATTTACTTTGTTTATTTATAAATCACCTCTTTTTTGTTTGTTTGTTCTTGTTGCTCAAATCGTTTTCCATAGATCTATGCGCGGCAATTACGCGGATCCATCGGTGTCCACGTTTGACTATCGCGGCGCCTCCGTCTCCGTTCTCCCACCCCGCCTTTCCATCTCCGCCCAGCCGTTGCATGCGTCCTACGCGGAGTCCGCGGCGGGTCCGAGCCCAAGCAATTTCTCTCTTCCCCCCCAAACCGATGGGGAATTAGAGGACGGCGATGCGAGTTCCATTCCATGGCGCGGTGTCGACCTCCTCTCCGTCGCCCCACGCCAAGCCGGGAGTCTCCTTGACGAGGACACCCATGAGGACATCATGCGCAATAACAATAATAATAATAATAATAATGACAATGGGAGTACGCCGGAGATGGAGATGGATCTCCCGGCGCATCGTCGCCATGTCGTCTATGAGCACGAAAGCGGTCTCTTCATCTCCCGCGCCCTTCACGCGGAACTTTCGGCGCGTCTTTCCCCGACTCCCTCCGCCCGACTCGGCGCGCCGCCCCCCGCGCACCCCCACAACGCCATCGGGGCGGAGGAAACGGTGCGGCGGGCGTTCGCCATTCTCCGACGACGCGCGAATGGGCTTCGACGTGCACTCCACGCCCTCGCGCTCGGGGCGGCGCTGCTGTCCCTTCTCCTCACGCGCTTCGGGACCCGCGCGGCGCTTTGGGGGTATGTCGACCTCGCCGCCAAAACGGACGCGGCGCTCTTTCAGTTTCTGTTTCTCTTTCTGCTCCTCGCCGCCGTCGCGCCGCGGGTGTGTCGGGGGACGCGGGAAAAGGAACGGGAGAAGAAACGACGCGCCGTGCGGTTTGACTTGGCGTCCCACTCGGATGCCTTGGCGCGGCGTGCTGGGGGAGGGGCGCGTTGGGGTTTTTGGGGGCGTCTCGTTTGTTGTCTGTACGCGTTGGGATTGGCGGGGAGCGTCGCGGAGATCGCGTGGGTCGAGGAGCGGCGGGCAAAGACGGCGGAAATGGCGTCGTGGCTGTTGGCGGGGATCGGCGTCCGCGTCGGAATTCTCGGGGTGGTTTTTATTGGAGATTTGATTGGGACAAAGGGGTGGTAAATAGAGATGCATGAAGCATGACATGCGATACCATTATATATATATATATATATATATATATATGATACATTTTTTTTAATGCGTGTGTTTGTGTCGAAGTAAATGTTAAAGGAAAAACGAATTTCGTTGGTTTAACACATACGTGAATGAATGCATATATGTTTAAATGTGAACATTTCTTTCAAATTTTAATGTTGATTTCTTTTCTTTTCTTTTTCTTTTTTTGTGTTTTATTAGACCTTCTAATCGAGGGAATCAAAGAAAGAAAACTCCAAAGAGAAAAGGGGGAAAAAAAGGCTTTTTGTGTGTCTGAGGCGTCTTTTACTCGAAAAAAACACATTCACTTTACATATATATATATTTATAAAAATATACCTATACATTTATAGATATATTTATATTTATATATCAAACGAGAACAAATCAACGCATCCTTCTCGTTGCGCACGAAAGTACCTTTTTTGTGTGTGTTTTTGTTTGTTCATTCCTTCACCGTTTTGCTTTTGAGTCTTCTTTTTTTTTTTTTGCGTTCTCTTTTTGTCAAACGGAAAATAAAAAAGAGAGAGAGAGAGAAAAGAAATAAACAACCCAAAAAAAAAAAACGAAAAGGGATAGTTTCACTAAATTTTAGAAAAGGACGCAAAGTTGAAACAAACACAACAGAAAAAGGGAAAAAAAGGAATAAACACATAACTCTTTTTGTGTCCGCGTAGAGAATTTGGAATACACAAAGAACGACCAAAAAGAAAACAGAATTTTATATTTATTTATATTCATATATATATATATATACATAATTTCTTTTTACTTTTAGTTTTTTTGTTTTCGTTTTTGGAGGATTATTGAGAGGAAAGAGGTGTATTTTATTATTTACTAGTAAATCATTTGAGGTAAAAAAGGCATTCCCCATCTCTTTTTTTTTGTTTGCTTTTGCTTTTCATTTTTTAGAACTCAGATAAAGGACTTGTAGCATCTTTACAAGAAGTGTGAGTTGTCTTCTCTTTGTTTTTTTGGTGTTATTGTTTGGCTTTTTCGTTTTTTTGTTTTCTCTATTTTCTCGGTGTGTTGGCATACACATACACACACACACAAACAAGCAAACAAATAGAGAAACAGAGCAGATAATAATATACTTAAAACAAAAAAAAAAAAGACGAAAGTAAAAACAAATTTTTTAAGAGGGCAGAAAGAAAAAAAAAAAAAACGAAAGTTGAAAAAACGAATTTAACGAGAGAATCCATTTGAATACCAAAGAAAGCAAAAGGTTGTCATTCATTCAAAGAAACAAAAAAAAAAAAGTAGTCCACACAGTGACGCTACGTTCACGACAAACCCAATCAAAAGAAGAACCCTAAAGAATAGTTCAATATATATATATATATATATATATATATATATATAAAGCTGGACGGAGTCCGAGAAAGCAACACAGTAAAGAAAAAAAAAAAGTGCAAAAAAAAAAAAAAACAGCTAAATCACCCATTCATCACCGACACTCCCCCCAAACAAAAGGGAAGAAAGTTGTAGCAAACCATTTTCCTTACCCAAAAAGGAAAGGAAATAAGAATAATAAAAAGGAAGAAAGAGAAGAAGAAAAAAAAAATAGAAACAGAATCCAAAGGCATAAACCGAACGAACCCTTCCATTTTCCCTCTATTTTTCCCTCATTACCACGTTTACCACCATTTATTATTACTATTTATTACTGTTTAAACCCTTTTTTTTTGTGCCCTTCTCCCTTTTTTGACGAATGATGAGTTCGATGGACTCCGCCCCCCCCGACGACGCGGATGGCAGTCGTTCCCGTCCAAACCTCTCTCTCCCCGCCCCGCGCGTGGTGTCGGCGCACATTCTCGATGAACGTTCGCACTACGACGATGTCGGTCGTTCCATTGCGCCGTCGCGTCGCTTTGGGGCGTCCTCGCCGTCCTCGTCCTCCTTTCTCTCCAACGCGGAGCGCCGCCATCGGGCGGGTTCATTGATGCAAATCCCAAACGCCACCTCGACCCGGGCGAGCAGCGGAGCCAACAGTACGGTCCCCGTTCAAACACGAACGCGACAGAACAGTTTGTTGCGTCCGCTCGCAACCATTGCCGACCCAAACGCGGCGAGTGCGGTGCGTGAGCAGAATCGAAGTGCCATCATTGCGGAACTCGAGCGTCGAAAGGAGTCTCTGCATCGACAGTTGGAGCACTTGCGGCTGGAAATGTCATGTCGAAACATATTTGCCCTTGTGCGGGCGAGTAACGCGTCGCGGTTGCAGTACCTCTTGGAGGAACAGTTGTGTAATGTGAATGAACGGGACTACAACGGCTGCACCCCTCTGCATGTCGCGGCGATTGAGGGAAATCAGGCGATTGTGCGCGTTCTCCTCTCTTTTGGAGCGGATGTGATGGCCACCGATAAGACGGGACGCACCCCATTGGATTGGGCCGCCGCAAATCGACACAGCGGGGTGTGTCGCTTTCTTCTAAACTATACGCAACACCTTGAACAGATGCAGCGTCGATTGCATGCTGGGGAGGAGGGGAGTGGAAACGGCGTCACGCATCACACCTCCGCCAGACAAACGGGAACCAACACGTTGAGTTTAACTCCCCCCACACAAACACACATTGGAGGGATGAGTGGGAGTGATAGCCATGCGGAGATGGGGATGAGTCAGTGGGTGCGTAACTCCAGCATTTTTTCCCCGTCAGTTAAGATGCAGGTGTCACCGACGTCGTTGCGTCGACCTTTACTGCACCCATCCGCCCCTTCCGAGGTGGTTCCGGTGGAGGAGTCTCCCCAAAGCGGTCGCGATGAAAGCATAACCAACACGAACAGCACCAACAACAACAACAACAACAACAACAATAACAACAATACGAACAGCAATAGTACCGAGGAGCCCTTCTCGAGGAGTCGCATGTTGAGGAATTCACTTGTCATCGCCTCCCTTCCACCCGATCTTCTGCCACTCTTTCAACAGGAACAACGAGGGGCGGTGGCGACGCCTGTAAAGGCAAAAAAAAAAGAAAAAGGAGACGAAAACGAAGACGAAGGCGGTGTGCAAACGACGGAGGTGGAAGAGGAAGGGGAGGAGAGGAATAAAGAGGAGGGTGAAGTGTCAGCCGCATGGAACACGGGGTCTCCCATCTTCACAAGCGCAGCGGCGGTGGCGGCGGCGGAATCCGCTGCCGGTGTGGTGGAGGAACACGAATTAATGGAAGAGATGAATCCGGGCGGGTTTTACACCATGAATAGCCCCCCGGAGGGACTCTCGAGTTACACAACGGTCTCCGACACCGTTCCGCTTGTGGTTTGTATGGTGGGATTGCCTGGACGAGGAAAATCGTTCATCAGTCGTCGACTTTCTCGGTATCTCAACTGGAAAGGGGTTCCCTGTCGCGTGTTTAACGCCGGAAACTATCGCCGTCAGATGCTCGGTGTAGAAGGGACCAATGAGGCGGCCTTTTTTGATCCAACCAATTCCTCGTCGAAAGTGCTACGTGACAAGATGGCGGACCTCGCGTGTGATGATCTCATGGACTTTATCGCACACCATCGCTTTGCGGTGGGTGTGTTTGATGCGACCAACACCACCCGTGCGCGTCGAAGTCATATCGTGGAATTCTTTCTAAATGCGGCGAAGAAGCGAAATGTGGAGTGTCGCGTGATGTTTATTGAATCTATTTGCACCGATGACACCATCATAACCGAGAACATTCTCCGCTCCAAGTGTGGCAACGATGACTTTAAGGATGTAACGGACACGAGTGAGGTGATCGCCTCCTTTCGCTCTCGCATTGCGCAGTATGAGAAGGTCTATGAACCCCTCGATCCCGCGGAGGGTCTCAGTTTCATGAAAATCATCAACGTCAAGCGTCATGTCGTGCTGCATGACATCCCGTATGGCGTCGCCACCCGTATTGTCTTCTTTTTGATTAATTTACACCCCATCGCGTACCCCGTCTATGTCGCCCTCCCTGGCGAGACGGAGAGCGATCGGCTTCACCTCTACGGCGGCGATGAGCGCCTCACGCGGCGCGGACAGCAGTATGCGCAGGCGTTAAAGCAATTCATTATGGACCGCTACGTCCCACACATGGTGGTCCTCCATGGCACCAATCCCGATGTGCTAAACACCCTCAAACCCCTCACGTTGGCTGCGGGTTCGGCCACCTCCGCCTCCTCCTCCTTCTCGGAGTGCGATGTGGAGTCAGTGATGCATCACATGCAGACGCACACAAACCCGACGGAGGAGGAGAAGCCGGCAATCGGCACCACGCCTATGTGCTACGCGTCGGAACTACTCTGCCCACTGCCGGGGTTGGATGGGATTAATTACGGCCGTTTCTGTGGACGCACAGCGGAGTGGGTGCGGACGTCCTATTCGCAGTTGTCGGGCATTCTCTACACCGTCTCGCATGGGGGGAGTGCGGACTCCTTGCACAGTCCCATCGAGCGAAACGCGGAGCGTCCCGGTAAGCCCAAAACCCCTACGTTTCCCCTCCCCAATTGGCGGTCAACAAATACGGAGACGAATACGAATACAAATGCCAATGTCCATGTCCATGCGGGAAGGCGACAGGAAAAGGGCAGTCCCACCCAAGGCGCTACAATGCGTGCGGTGCCGACGGAACACTTTGATAACACCGCCGCCGCGTTGCGTCGGTTTCGGCACGTCCCAAACGGTGCCGATCCGCGCCTTTCCTACTGTGTGCAATTCCCAAACGGGGAGAGCTGTCGTCAGGTGAATGTGCGCTTGGAGCCGGTGTTGATGGCGGTGATGCGTTCGCAGAGTCCGGTCTTTGTGGTCGCGTCGGCGATTCCGGCGCAGGGAGTGTTGGCGTTTTTGATGGGCGTCATGCCGGAGATGTCGCCTACACTGCGACTTCCCACACACGCGGTTGTTGAAATCGGGGTAAAGGGGGATGTGCGGATACACAAACTGTTGCCAAACCAAAGCTGCGATGATCTCTTCTTTGATGATACATAAACGAGATGTATTTATTTATATTTATATTTATGTGTTTATATCTGGGGAAGAGGAAATGGAATGGAATGCGTGCGTGCGTGAAATTCCTTCCATTTCTGTGTCCTGGCACCTATCCCACGTGTTTGTGGTTGTTGTTTTATTCTTGTTAGTGAAATGGTTTATATAAGTACTTATATATTTTCCTTTTCCGTACTTTCTATGACTTGCGGTGTGCCTAACTTCACCTTTGTTTTTGTCGCATGAGTTGTTGTTGTTGTTGTTGTTGTTGTTTTTGAGGGACTAAAGGTGGAGTTTTGAATTTTTGATGTACGTTTGGTTTGTTTGTTTCTTCCATGTTTGCGTGTTTTTTATGATATTATTATTATTATTTGTTTCTTTTTTGTGTGTGTGGTTGGTGTTTTTTTTTTTTTTTTGTGTGTGTGTGTTCACCGTTTGTTTGTTTGTTTCATTTGTTTATATATATATATATATATAGTGTTTATGAAAGGGGAGGAAAACAGCAGAAATGTTTCGCATGTACGAACAAACTGTTTTTGTATGTCCAAATGAAAACAGTTCTTTATCAACAACAAGAGAAAAAAGAAATAGAGGAATGAGAAAATAAAAAAAAAAAGGATTCATTATTTTTATATATGATAATATTAACAAACAAAACTTTTGAAGAAGTGCATTGACCAAGAATTGAGAAACAGTGTGGCTTTATTTATTTATTTATTTATTTATTTTTTTGCCAAAGAGGCGACGTGACGTGAAAAAAAGAAAACGGAAGCCTTCAAAATTGTAAAAACAAAAAAAAAGTAAAGCATTAAAAAAAATGAAAAGAAATATAAAACTTAGAAAGCACTTTACATTTTTTGAAGGGGTGTTATGAGATATATATATATATATATTTATATATATATATATGTATATATGTCCGTTTGTGATTAGCTTTTGTCGGGGTGAAGAATGAGATAAAAGAAATAAATCAGGAAATATGAAAAGGAGCAAAATAAACAGTAACAAGAAGGGGAAAAAAGCAAGAAAAGTGTTTTTAATAGCAGCGAAACTAATATTAAAGACTTTTTTTTCCTGGTTTTTGTTGCTTGCTTGCTTTTGTGTCGTTATTGATGTTTGGAAGTTGTGTCGACCAATCTAGTTAGTGTGTTTGTTTGTAATTCATCAGATTGCATGAGAAGTAAGAGGTAGTAAGAAAAAAAAAAGTGAGTAATGAGCGAATCCTATATAAGCATACAATGGGATGTATTCTGTAACACAGCTAAACCATACGACATATATTTATATATATATATATATATATATATGTTAAAGCTGTATGTATGCACGCGTTTGTTATGTGTTATCTCCCCTACTTATTAGAAGAAAAAAAAAGGAAAGCAACAACCAGAATAATAGAAGAAGAAAAAAAGTAATCTCGATATTAAACTGTGTAATATATATATATATATATATATATATATATATATATATATATATATATATATATATATATATATGAATAACTGTAAAGTGTGTTATTTCAGGTATTCTTTGTTACATTCCATGGATTTCTTTGTATGTACTTTTCTCTGCTGCTGTTAACTCAAGTCTGTTATTGCTACTCTTAAACAACAAAGGCAAGAACAAGAGGTCTTTTAGAACCAAAAGGGTAAAAGAAAGAGACAATAAAAAAGAAGCACGAAAAGGGACCAAAAAGAGATAGTTGGTGTGGTTGTGAGAAAAGAAAAAGGAAAGGAAGCGAGGAAGAAACAAAAAAAAAATAGAAGAAAACACTTTCTTTTTTTTTCCATAACAGCAGCGACTCATACAGCACACACACACAGACACACACACACAGAGAGAGAGAGAGAGAGATCTAACTCTATATTTATTTTACATAAAGATGTCTATTCTCTCCGATGGCATTCCCATGACAAATGGGGAGGTCTATGCCCTTTTGCGTCGTCGCCGGGATGAGCGCAACGCGATGTTGCACCCCTCATTCGGCCTTCAATTCTCGGGAAGCAGCGCGGCGACCACTTCCTCCTCCCAACCACAGCCCTCCATGCACGCGCAGCAATCCCAACGCCCCTCCGCCGCCTCTCCTCTTCTCTTTTGGCCACCGGCGGCACTGCAACAGACGCCCGCGTCCCCAAATGGTCTCTTCGCCGCCCCCGCCGCCGCACAACTCCTCGTTCTCCTCACCGAGGTGCGCACACTGCGTTACTTGAGTAGGTTTGGGACGATTGGCAGTACGGGTCGAGGCGTGGGGGAGGTGTACGGGCCGACAAGTATACACACCCAACAAACACCTCTAACGGGCACAACAGAGGACATAAAGGCGGCGGCGGAGGCGTTGCGGTTGTGTCGGCCGGGAACAATCACACATGTGGAGTTCGCAGATAAATTGTTGAGTTACTATGAAGAAAAGGGGCAGCAGGTGGAACGTTTGACGGCGAGTAAGGTAAAGGCTATACTGCGCAAAATTGTAAACCCAAGCAATACTAATCATAACGATGATAATAATAACAATAATATGAACAACAATAGTAACATCGAAATCGCAAATAATGTGTCGATGGAAGGCTTAGTGAAGTGTGAGGTCCTTTCCGATTTGGACCTCACCAGAACTCAACCAAAGCAAACGCAGCAGAAAGGGGGTGGTTTAGGGAATGGGCAGCGATTATTTGCGGCGCCTTCTGTACCGCTCGCGATGTTCGCAGACAGTGATGGGGCTCCGCGCGATGAAAGCGCTCCGTCGCAATCATTTTCGGGTCAATGGACCGAATCGGACGTGTTGCGTCTTGTGATGGCGCGGCCACGTAACTCATTAGACATGTATCGTGTTTTGGATGGACTGGAGGAGTGTGTTGGAGATGATGAGGAGGCACTAGCACGGCTCGAGGCGGAACTGCTGCGCGTATTTGATGAGGAAGTATCGGTTTGAGAATACATGAAACTGGAAGGGAAAGGAAAAAAAAAAAAGAGGAGGAGGATTAGAAGGATTATTCCTACATTCAGTTTTTTGTTTAAAAAAGATGTCAACATTCTGCGTATAACAAATTAAAATGAATAATGTATTCATATATATATATATATATATATATATATCGTTTTGCAACCCTGTTGGATAACTAATAAATAATATGAATCCTATCTGTCACTCTCATTTTGCTACATCAAAATAAAGAAAAAAACTGTCAATCATGTGCATGTTAATTCGCTTTTTTTGTTCCCCATAATCTCTTCTTTTTTTTTTTCTTCTATTTGTTTGGTATTATTTACTCCGCACGTGCAGTCAAATAGTGAGCCACATGTCGGCTCAAGAAAAGGGATTTACCCTCAAAACGGGCATTGTGGAACGGTTAAACCGTGTCCTGTCCTGGTGCCTTCCGCAAATAGGCACCAAGCAACTTCAAAGTAAGGCACACAACTGCAATTCTAGCAACGCAAAAGGTGCGTCTGAGAGTCCATCGGACGCCGTATCCGCCAAATCTCCCATCTTAACTCAAACCCCGGACGACACGCATGCCGTGAAGCCACCGTCAAGTAACAATGTTGCGCAACAACAGCAACAACAATGCGAGGGGGATATGAAACCTCTTCACCAGTCAACAGCAGCTGTGTCCCAAGGAAGACACGACGAGGAAGCAATGATGGCGGGGAACGATGATTTCTTCTCCTTTCTTGATGACGTCATTGCGGGTAAGCATGAGGAACTCTTAAAAGAGATGAATCAGAAACAAAACGAGCAAAAGATGGAGAGTCGACTGAACTCTGTGCTTCAATCATGTCAGATGAGTATGGAGGAGGTAAACGGGGGTGTTCCCGTTGTGGCGCTTCATGACTCCTTGCAAAGGAAGAAGACGGATGCTAGTTCACCCCAGTCGAACCCACCACGTGAGGGACGCGAAGGAAACGTAGGAGTGGAGCAACCTCAACAAGAAAACAAGCGAGGAGAGGAGTCTCGAAAGGAAACGACGGGCAACGACCCCTCGGTGCAGTCTTCTGCATCCTACACTGGCTCCTCCGCGGCACGTTCATTAAAAGATTATGAACTTATAGCTTACCTCGGAACAGGTAGCTTTGCTGAGGTGACACTCGCTCGACACAAGACGACACATGAATTATATGCACTCAAAAAGATATCTAAATCTAAAGTGCAACAGGAAGGGTGTGTACAGGGGACTTTTACGGAGCGACAGCTTTTAGCCTCTCTACGTCATCCTTTTCTCGTGTGTATGCATCAAGCCTTTCAGAGTCGTTCCTACCTGTATTTACTTTTGGACTTTGCACAAGGAGGGGATTTTTACAGCTTTCTCGAGACAAAGCCATGGTTACGTCAGATGCGACATCGACTCCTACGGCACGCGCGGCGGTGGTGTAAACGGCAATTGCTATTAATAGGAGGACAAGGTCTGTCTAGTAGCCAACGAGCTACAAGCACCGAGGAGCTAGTCATTCGTCCGTCAGATTTACAAGATCGCTTCTCTTGTAAGTGTGAGTCTGCGCGAAGCGGTAGTATCCATGCACGAGGCGGTTTCGAAGATATGGAAACATCCAGAAAAGCAACAACATCAAGAAAAGAAATATCACCGAGAAAAACAGCAACACTAAGAAGCGCCATGACACCAACCACGTCCGTAACACCAAGAATGCCACTGACAAGAACGAACAGAATGCAAGCGGTAAGTGCACGAAGCCCGCGTTCTTCGAATTCCACGGTGTCTTTTTCACATTCGCCTGAGTTACCATTGTTATCTTCTACAACATGCCATTTGCCGTCACTCGCACCGGATGAAAGCCGAGCACCTATTCGCCTTGTTGCGTTTTATGCGATTGAAATCGCATTGGTTTTACAATACTTGCATGAGCAGGGTTTTATCTACCGCGATTTAAAACCAGAAAATATTCTCATGAAGCGAGCTGGGCATATTATGTTGACGGACTTTGGTGTCGCCAAGTATCGTGGTCGTGGTATGCAGCGAAAGGAGGAGCGTACAAGTAGTTTTACCGGTACAACACAATACATGAGCCCTGAAATGCTTCTCGGCGAGCCGCATGATTCCCGAACCGATTGGTGGAGCTTCGGTTGCATTCTCTTTGAGATGGCAAATGGGCGTCGGGCGTATGAGGCGACAACCGCATACGCTGTAGTGCAGTCCATTGTGGAGCGTGATGTGGGACTGCGTTCAGATGACTTCATGCTTACAGGTTTGGAGATTGAGTCCCGCGTGTCGCAGCTGCACAAGCGTTACCTGGAGTGCCGGCAGCACGCGTGGCAAATTCATCAACAATGGCAACGTGGTGGTCGTGCAAATCCCGAAAGTGAAGGCGCCACTGCGGGCGGCGAGACCCCGACCGGGTTCAGTGTGTCACCTCAAGCCTCAGGTATGTTACCCCTTAGTAAAGAAGACCAAGTAAACCCTTCCCTCGGTGGCTTCTCCATGGGTGCAGATGCGAATGAGTCCTTCGCCGACTCCTCCATCACGATGGCCTTTCCCATCGCGCCAGAGTTGGAGCGGCCCATGACGGCTGAAGAGCGAGATATGTATATGCGCTACGCCGTTGAGGAACTGGAGGATGCATCCAAGTTGCTCAAGGATTTGATTCTCTCTCTCATGGAACGGCGTGTAGATGCACGTCTAAGTGGTGCGGCAGTGCTGGAGCATCCCTTCTTCTCATGTAATTATGTATGCTCACAGCTTTACTACAGACGTGAGATTGATGGAGAGGGTATGGCTGGGGCTGGAGGTAATTTGGGAAGCCTTGCTTCCTCATTTCGTAATAGTTTTGGATCGGTCACAGGCTCATTTAGCCGATCCACTGCAATGCAGTCCTCTGCTGAGGCACACGTGATAAGTGGATTGGCGTTAGGATCTCTCAGGGGTTACAACACCAGAAATAGTGAAACAAAACACGGTGATGTTAACGACAATGACAGTCCTAATGAATACGGCCGGAAACAAGAGTTGAGGGAGGAGGTGGTGGTGGTGGAAAAAAACGAGTTGGGAGGCAGAGATCACCTGGATGACGATGAGGATGAGGATTCCTGGATCGCTCGACAGTTTCAAATACTATTCGGTGTGAAATCCTTTCTCACCCTCGCACACATCCCGCGACCGGAGGATTGGCAGTCCTATTTTTTCGCTGGGCATGTGCGACCCCTCTACGTGCCGCGCCTTCTCGCGGCGGATGACTTGTGCTACTTCCCCGCCGCGGTCACGGCGTCGGGGGGAAGTGTGAGTGAGCAACAACGCGCCTTACGCCGCCGCTCGCACCACCGCACCCTTGACAGGGAGACCACCAACGCCCAAACCCCCCTGCAAGACTCCCCAACACAGGACCCGTTGTCTCCGAACCTCGCCCAACCCCCACCCCGAGCGGAGCTGCCGCGTTTGGCCTGCTTTGGTCCGCATGGTCTTCGCACCGCGACGATTTCGACCCCGACCTCCTTCAGCGCCACCCCCCTCCCGCCCGCCCTGGAGGAGCGCGCGGAGGAGGAGGAGGAGGAGGAGGAGGAGGACGCGCAGCCGTGCCCGTCCGGTCTGCACGACGACTCGCCGACGCTTTGGCCCGTCCCCACACACCCCACGCGGCGTGCGTGGGCGGCGGCGTCTCCCCCTCCCCCCGCCGACGCACCGGACGCACCGGACGCACCGGACGCGCCGGAAACGAACTCCGCTCCGTGCGGGACGCATCTCGTCTTCCCCCCGCCCGCCCCCGACGCCCCCGACGGGGAGAGGGGGACGGGGGACGCCATGACGAGTCCGTTGGGCTTTCCCACCTCGCGCCCGCCCAACATGGGCGACGCGGCCGCAAACCCGACCCGACCATCGAGCGCGTCGAGCAAGTTGGGCCCCCTCGACTCGGAGAACGAGGAAGAAGGTGAGGAGAACGAGGAGGAGGAGAACGAGGAGGAAGGGGCGGAGGGGCATCGCTATGGCGCCGACTCGATTGGGGGCCGCGACGCGCCGCACTCCGCCCTCCTCGCCTTCGCCGCCCCGCGCCGGCGCTCCCCGCGTGGGTGGCGAGGGAGTCTCTGCAGCGAGGCGTCCTGCTCGACCCACTCCCTCGCCACCGATGACGAGGACAACATGGGACCGGGAGAAACGGGAGACGGCGGCCGCCGCTTTCCCGCCCCGTTTTCGGAGGAGGCCACGCTGCATGGGGTGGCGTATGACGTGGACGACTACGTCCCACGCCCACGCCGCACATCGACAACGCAACAACAACAACAACAACCGCGTCGACAGTCGTCGCAGTTTGGTGTTCCTCGGGTGTTTGTGTTGCAGAGCCACACCGGCATTCCGCCCGCCCACGCCACACGCCAACGGGCGCCCACCCAGTCAAACCGCGACCTCTCCCTCTCCTCCTCCCCGAAGAGCAACCAAAGCCACAGCCAAAGCCACAACAGCCAAAGCCATGGCAGTCATGGGGCTGTCGCATCGACCTCCCCCTCCGTCCCCCGCTGTGCGTCGCGAGAGGAGGTCGCGATGGCGCTGCGTCCGATGCCGTCGACCTCCGAGCCGACCGCGCGGGGCCGCAGCAATCGCTTCACCACCAGCGACACCCGACGCGCGTCGATGGTTTCCCTCCACTCCCTCAACCTCGTCCCGTCCCCGGCGGAGGCGCCGCTGAGCGGGAGCAGCGGCAGCGCGAGTCACGCGCCGTTTCACTCCGCCAGCACAACCCCAACCGCCAACGCCGGGGGGCGGCGCGGCCGGCAGGACGGGGGGGAGCTCATGCCGACCTTCAGCAGTCGGGGGGGGGAGAGTGGGGGGGACTCGAACGCGTTTGAGGAACGGATGGGATCCGTCTACATGGATAACTCCTCCATGGCGGGAGGGGCGCAACACTACTTGGGGTTTACGTTTGATTCAAGAAGTGGACACTCGTTTCTTATGGGGGGTGGAGGATCCGGGGACAGACTTGGTTTTTAATTTATATATATATATATATATATATAAAGAAGAGAAGAGGAAGGAGAAGAGTAGTATATGAAAGAACATACTCCAAAGTGAACTGAACAGAACGACAAGCGAACAAAGAAGTAATAAGGAAAAAAAGTGAAGCGTCCAAAAAAAATATATATATATATATATATATATATATAAAGAGAGAGAGAAAAAAGAACAAAATACACAAAAGTGGAAAAAAAAACATATATATAGATGTATATATGTATGTATTGCGAGCGTATACGACCATGAAAAAAGAAATGAATGGTGCTCCATAGTCATTCATTTTCTTTTGGTACTTTTCATTTGGTTTTCTGTTTTCTTTCAAAGTTGAGAAAATTGTATTCCACCTTTCTTCAACTGTTTAGTTTTTTTTTTTACTTTAAGTGTTTATCTGTGTTTGTGTGTGCGTTTTATTTGAAGAGAAAGAAAATCATGATAATAAAAGAAAGGTGAGCGAAGACAAAACACGAGAAACGTAAAGTGTGTATTTTGAAAGAAAGAAAAAAGGATTGAGATTACAAAAAAAAAAAAAGAATAATAATTTAAAAACAGAAAAGTAAGAAGTGATATATGCATTGTTTGTATTTCGTTCTCATTCTAAGTGCGTTTCTTTGTTGTTACATCTAAGAGAAAAAAAAGAAGAGATAACTTCGGGCAAAACAAACAAAAGAAAATGATTTTTTAACAGATACAGTTAAAGAGTTTCAAATCAGAAAGGAAAGAATGCAATCCAATGTAACTTTTATTTATTTATTATTATTGTTTCTCATTTCTTTGAATGAGATTTAATTCGTCCCTTTCGTCTTTTTGTTTTTGTTCCGAATTTCTCTTTCGTATTTTCCTTTTTTGCCATTTTCACCATTAAATAATGCGTCTTTTTTTTTGTTGTTGTTGTTGTTCGTTTACTTCACTTTTTCTTTTTGAATTTTTCTTTTTCTTCGTTTGTCCTTTATATATATATATGTATATATATATATATATATATATTCGTTGTTTTTATGACTTGAAAAAAAAAGAAAAAGGAAAAAAGCATTAAATTACCAAAACAAAACAAAAAAAACTTTTATTTATCAATAAATGCGAAGAAAATTTTTAAAAAAGTGAGTAAATAAAGCATTTAACAAAAAAAAAAATATGAAGAAAGAAAAATATTTTGGATTATTTCCAAAAAAAAAAAAGTGAGAAATGTTTATATTAAATATATATACTTATATTTATATATATTTATATAAAGAACGCAAAAAAAAAAGAAAAAAATCTTACAGAAAAGAAAAAAAGAAGAAATCATTACTTCAAAAGAAATGAAAAAAAAAAAAAAAAGTGTGTCATTTTTCTGTACGTGTTTCATTTTTCCTGTACACTTTACTTTTGGTTTTACCCCGACTTCTTTTTTTGTTTTGATTTGTTTTGTCATTATTTTCTTAATTTTTAAACTTCTGAGAAGTTTAGCACCTATATTGCTTTTCTTCACTGTCTGGTTGTATCTGAGAAATATTTGTACCCCATTTCGTGCGCCTCAACTGTCTTTCTGTGCACACAAGAGTTCAGTGTAATAATATATATATTTATATATATTCGTTTATATATTTGTTTATATATACGTATTTATGCGCCATCATCTTCACGCATTTTGCTTTTTCTTCGATTTGCTTACATTTATTTATATATATGTATATATATATATGTGAGACGTGAAGGATTTTTTTAATCTATTCTTGATTGTCCATTCAAAGCTTTAAACAGAAAAACGCAAGATGGTATGGTGAGCATTTTGGCTAAATTAGTAGTGATTACGTTTCCATTTTTTTTTCTTTTATATGTTTCTGTGTAGAAAAAAAAAAAAACAAATGCTTATAACTTATATTTAAACACCTATGAAAATGAAATTCACTTTTATGACTTTTATTGTACCCCTTTTTATCTTTTCTTATTTTGTTTTTTGTATTTTTCCTACTTTTTCTTTTCTATTTTTTTTTTTCTTTTTGGTCACTCACATATAAGAAAAAAATATAAATAACCACAAAAAGACAAGAAAAAAAAAAAAACGAAGAGCCCCTCTTTTTTTGTTTGTTTCTTTGTTACATACGGATTCCCTATCCTTTTGACTTTCATTATTCATTGATTATACACATTACTATACATCTATTCGTGTTTACATCAAGAGGTAACATGGGAGAGGTGAGTTTCCTCGATGCTGTTCGCAGCCGTTATGGCGCCGCCGATGACATCAACGCGTATGGTGCAGATGCCCTTCTCGTCGGCCCCTCCAATCGCCGCCGCAACAAAACATGGGAACTTGTCGGAATGGACGACACCCGTCAAAAACAATCGGATCATCGCCGACTTGTGCATGTCGTGCTGCGCGGCATGGGCATCACCGTGGCGGAGCACACATTGGGCGAAATCGACGCCGCCGAGATGCACCGCGTGTCGGAATTAGACCTCTCCGCGAATCCCTCCCTCTCCTTGTTGGGTGTCGGGCGTGTGGTGCGGTCTCTTCCCGCACTCGCGGCGCTCCAACTGTCGGAGGCGCCGCGCCTTTTGGCGGAATGCCCCGACGGGCCGTTGGTGCGGTCGGGGACGCTGCGCAAGTTGGTCCTCCACGCCATTGGCCTCCGCACACTTTGGGAGCTCCGCACGCTGGTTGAGCTTCCCGCGTTGGAGGAGTTGCACTTGGATCGCAACGGACTCTCTGAGCTCCGCCTTTGTGGAAATGCGGCGGTTTGGTTTCCGTCCGTCACGACGCTGAGTTTGGCGCACAACGCGTTCACCGCGTGGGGGGCGGAGAGTGGACTCGATGAAACGCTTCAAGTGGCATTTCCACAAGTGCGGCGACTTTTTCTGACAGGGAATCAACTGCCTAATCTCCCCCACCCCATTCCCACACAGGCGGCGGAGGAGTACGCGTATCTGCGCCGTTTGGAACTTCTCTGTGTGAATGATAACCCCAACATGGATGACGCGCGGACGGTGGATGCGATTCGGGAGCTTTGTCCGCATCTCACCACATTTCGCATCACATATGGGCCTCTGTTTCCGCAGTGGAATGAAACGCTCGGGCGAATGCATGTGGTCGCCTCCATGCCTTCTATTACCGTTCTCAATCGAGGACAAGTGCGGGCAAAGGAGCGGTTGGACTCGGAACTCTTTTACATCCAACGCGGACTCGCCGCACAGCAGGCGGAGGAGGAAGAGGAGGAGAAGAAAAGGAACGAAACAGGAGAAGAAAAGATTTGTAAACTTCAGTACCCATTGTTAGATACACTTCGTGAAAAGCACAAGGATGTCATTCTCGCCATCTACCGCGAGGGAGAGACAGCGAGTAGGGATGGAAGCACACATCTCATGCTGCAACTCAAACTACGCTGCGATGGGTTTGAGGAGGCAACCAAGTCGGTGCCGAGTTCCTTAACAGTTGGAAAACTAAAGGCATTGGTGCGTGCTATTTATAGCATTCTCCCGGCAAATCAACGCCTGTCGTACTTTTCAGGGGACACTGCGGTTATTGGGCGAGCCACAGAATTAGATAATGAAATGCAATCTCTTGGCTTCTATGGAGTGTGTGATGGGAGTGTGATTCGCGTGATAGACACTTCCCTGCGATAAGATGGAGAATGACCAGAAAAGAAAAAACAGAGAACAGAGAACAGAGAAGAAGGAAATCGGACTGAAACGGAGTAAGCCTTCTGAACATATATACTTATATATATATATATATATATATATATATGAGCAGAAAAGTGTTGTGGAACAGCAATCGAAAAGGAATGGGCGTGGCTGGAGGGAATTAATAATGAAACAGCATCGCTCTTGCTTTTCTCTTGCCTACATGCCTCGACTGTATCATTTTATGGTTGTTGTTCTTGTCATTCTTTCCAATTGTCGTTTTGAGTGCGACTGTGCTAAAAGGTGCATATAATGTTTTTTCTGTTTCTTTTTTTTTTCTTTTTTCTTTCTATCTTTCATCTCTTGCTCTCTGCCTAAATAGGGTATTCACATATGCGCGTAATGAGTTCTTTGGACGTGTTTGTTGATTGTTTCTACTTATACATTTGCTCGCGTCCAATATCTTCTCTTCTCTTTTCTTTTTGTTTTGTTGTTTCTATCTGCTTCAATTATATTTTCACTCCACAAAGGTGTGGTGGGGGACACAACCTCCACTGGAATTCTTCTCACAAGGGCTCATTCTTCACAGTTTTAATCCAAAGGCTCTATTTTTTTCTGTTATTTTGCTTTTTCGTTACCAAATCGTCCTTTCTATTGCCATTTGGACTTCCTTTATTCTCTCTCACACATTAATATATATATATATATATATATATATATATATATATTAAATGCGACGTGTAACAGGGAGAGTGTCGAGGAATGCGTTGTGCCTTTTGACGCGCGCCGCGCTCTTCACGACCTCTCCGCCTCTCCGCAGTGATGACTCCTCGCCTCCGCCCCATCAAAGACCTCCGCGCCATCGCACTCGCGGACCCAACGCCTCGGCTACCTCTGGCGGACCCGTCAAGGATCGCTTTCCGCCCATCGCAACGGACCTCAGCGATGCGCGCCGTCGTCTGGCGTTACTTGTGGACGCCTCCAGTGTGGACGTGCGCGGGTTTCACCGCACCATTCTCCCCGCCGCGTGTAAAGTGGGCGTGCCGGTTCTTGTGCGCCTCTTCGCAATGCAACTGAGCCCCGAATGGGAGGCAGTCCTCACAAGGGGAGAAGCAAAAAGACAGGAAAACCCAACCGAGGAGGCAAAGGCGGAGAAGGAGCGGGAGAATGGGGAGTCGATTGAGGGCGTGCCGCGTTGTGCGGTGGAGTTCTTTCGGGTGGAACGATTTATTCCCGTTTCGATGCAAATGGAGGCGGACGCGACACACATATTTGACTTTCGCCGTCAGAATAAGGTGGAGGCGGTGTGCTTCGTGTGTAGCGAAGTGGATCGAAGTGTGTTTGAGGGGTTCCTCGGAAATGTTGCGGGAAATGGGTTTAACCAATACGTGTTGGATGAATTGGGCATGGCGAAAGAAGTTTTAGAGGATGAGCGATCGGCGGATGGTACTCCCACTTCGAAATGAGGCAAAAATTACGCAACTCCATGCGAAGAGTTTTGAAGAGTAAAAGAATGCCCAGGAATACATACAAGGAGTAAAAAAAAAAAAAATGGTGAATGAAGTTTAGGAGGAAGCTATAAATGAGTGAAGATAAAGAACTTCCTATGTAACTAACTTTTTGTTATTGTCGTTGTTGTTTGAATGTTTTGTGAAGTGCATTTTTTTTCTTCTTCTTTAATGAAGTCTTCTCGTTTACTTTCCCTCTTACTATCCTCCTTCTAACTCTTTCCTTTGGCTATACACTATCTTGTAGGTACTTTATCTTTAAACCTCACAT
This sequence comes from Trypanosoma mega, assembly GCA_030849715.1. Classification (NCBI taxonomy): domain Eukaryota; phylum Euglenozoa; class Kinetoplastea; order Trypanosomatida; family Trypanosomatidae; genus Trypanosoma; species Trypanosoma mega. The sequence goes on along the minus strand of JASANV010001488.1, from coordinate 22,035 downwards.
ATTTATATATATATATATATATATATATATATATACTTATAAATAATAATTGAAAGAGGAGGAGGATAGTGGAATACGTGTGAAGATGGGTTTTGTTGACCGTGGCGGCGGCCGCGAGGCAAAAGGCGCGAGTCTTCGCCGCTCCAAAAAGAATCCCGGCGCACCCGCTGCCAAGAAGGGCGGTGCCGTGAAGTCACACACCTCCCCCGACACCCGCGTCCCTCCCGTTGCCCCTGCTTGCCTCAGCCTTCCCCCTGGCGAGGTGCCGTGGCAGGTGGACGCCTCCGTTGCCGTGTTGGCCCGCAAGTTGGAGACGGACCGCGACCAGTTGATGCCCCGCGCGGCGCAGGAGAGTCAGGTGGCGGCCGCCCTCACATGGTGCGCCGACCTCGAACGACAGGAGGCGCTGTTGGAGTTGTGCCGCCAACAACGCGCCGCCCCGCTCAGCAGCTCGAGTGGTCTTCTCTACTGCCTTGTCGGGGTGCACGTGAACAACGTGGAGCGGACGCACAAGAAGGTGCAGGAGGGGTGGGTCGAGAATGTGCTTGCGTGGGGGCGTAATGGAGAAGTGGTGGGAGTTCTGTCCGGGCTCAATCTCGGACGCGATGCGGGCACACACTTTGCGCAGGAATGGCTCTTGGAGCAACTCTGGCGGGTGGCGGCCACGCTGCAAGTGCCGCTTGTACTGCACATTGGTGATGATCACTTTAGTAATGGTAACCAACACCCGCGGCAACAGCAACAACACGAGGGAGGAGGACAGGTCGCCTGTACAGCAGATAGGGCCGCGGAATTGCTCACGGAATTTATAAATCGTGCGAAGGGAATCACATCAACGGCAGCAGATGTTGGAGGCCCAACTATGCCGACGGCGGTTGTCTTGCACAATGGTATCGGTGCGTTAGCTGCGTCTCCCGCGCTGCGTGAACTTGTGCAACGTCATATACCAAGCAAAGAAGCCATCACCCATCTCGCAGCAACAGCAGCAAAAGCGGAAGAGTCTACACAAATGCCTATGTATGTGCTCGCCACCGCAGAGGGTCTCACACAACGGGAAACGGGGGATGAGGAGAATAATACGGCCGTCATTCCAGAAAAGGACGAGGGTGAAAAAGCAGAGCATGGAAAGGAATCCACATTCAATCCTCTCTTTGCCGAGACGCTTCGTGCGCATGTGGATCTCTCCCAGCTACTCATTGGCACTGGTTCTCCATGGAACACACCGCAAAACATTCCCGATGCGTATATCTGTACGATGCCGAACGAACCGGCCAATTACTGCCACGTTGTGAAGGCCATTCATGCCGCCATCACACAAGGCGCCCACACAACCTCCGCATCACCGTTACCTCTTGCGCTCCAAGAATTACAACGTATTGTGCGGGATAACTTTGTTCGTGTCTTTTTAAATCCCGCGACGTCCGCCTCCTCCCCGCCCGAGGCATCTCACACCGCGATGCGCAACCCCGATGAGGACGTCTCCGTGCATGACACCGCCACCAAACATGGCGCACAACCACGTATGCACTTAGACCCCCATGTGGTCTCCGTAACCGGTGCCATTCCCGCCGCCCCCGACTCCCATCGCTATTACCTCTGTCTCAAGTGTCGTCGCCGGTTGTTTCCCGCGCAATCCCTCCTCACCCACGCGCCAGATGCGGCCGTCGCGCAGTTTGCCGGGCGCCACTCCAAACGCCCATCCAAACCCAACGCGTGCGGGACCATGTGCTTTCTCCCCATCACGGAAAACGCAAACGGGGAGTGGGGTGTGTGTGCGCCGAGTGTTGGGGGCGACAGTGTGCGGATTCAACACATCCATGGCACCGTTCTCTGCGGCGGATGCGGCGCCAAGCTCGGCACCGCCGGGGAAGACGCGCCGTGTCCGTGTGGGTGCATTATTCCCGGCCGCACCGCACGCATTGCGGCGTGTAAGGTGGAGGCGCCGGTGAGAAAAACGGGCGGCGATCTCGAGGAGCTCCTCGCCCACGCCGCGCTGGAGCGGGAGCAGCTGCGGCACGAGGAGGACCCAACCGGAGAGAGTGGAAGTGACACGGAGGGGGGTGTGCGGCGACGTAAGGAGCCAAAGAAGAATGTGAAGGCGAATAATAGGTCCAACTTTACACACTTTAGGAATAAGAACTTTGCGCCACGTCAGCAGTCCCAAAAGGGCGGCGGGGGAGAGGACGAGGAGGAGAGAGATGCGGATGAGGAGGAAAGTGATGCGGCGGGGAGTGGGAACGACATGGGGCAACAGACAATGCAACAAACTGGGGGACGTCGAAATCGTCGGAAAAATGCCAAGCGGCAAGGTATGCGAGGGGATAATGACAAGGATGAGGATGAGAAGTAGGAGCTTTCACGTAATTCTACAAACAAACAAAGAAAAAAAAAGAAGGATATGCAAATGAAGTATATATATATATATACTAAACTTAACCAAAAAAACAATGTACAACAACGTACACGTATGGTACGGGTAGGTTTCCTTTTCGTTGTATAAGTAATGATGAATAAATGAAGCGTAAATCTTGCGTAGTTTTTGAGGTGTGCTCAAGAACCAAAAAAAAAAAATTAATCTGCATATATTTTTTTCTTTTTGCGCATCTTTTGAAGTTTGTTTATATATACGCATTTACATGTATGCATTTTTGTTGCATTTTTTCTTTTTTGCATTCTTATCATTTTGTCTTTTTTACTTTTCGCTTCTTTTTTTTTTCGTTAAGGGAAGCAGGCTCCTCTTCACATAAATTTTTTTTATCAACTATTTGTAATTGCGTAGTCTTTTTTTTTTTGTTTTTCGGTTGTTATTCTTGCTGCTTTTGCCTCCTTCTAATAGCGTACTTATTATCTAATGAGTGAGGGAAACGCATCGACGGAGGCAAAGCCAAAGCCAACCTGCAAGATCTGCTGCGCCTGTCCTACTGAACGGCGGATGCGAGATGAGTGTACCATATTTAAAGGAATGGAAGCGTGTGAGAAGGAAATCGAGGCATTCTATGCGTGTCTGCTTCGCGAAGGTTTCACTGAGAGAGATGTCAATGATTTGAGAAAGAGTACACGCAAGTTTTGATGAATTATGTAGTGCATGCGAAGCAAAAAAAAAAAGCGAAAACAGTAAATGAATTTTAAACAGACAGTATGATGCATTATGACAATAATGCTGAGAGAAGGGGGGGAAGGGGGGACGAAGCTTTCTACCTCATGCTTTTTCTTGCGGCGTTGGAGTTTAGATTCGACTAGGATGAATCTTTTCATTTATTGAAATATAGATGTATGTAGACGTATAGTGTCGGTGCTGTTTAATAGATGTGCATTATAGTTACGGGGTTGCTTGTTGTTGTTGTTGTTATATGTTCTTCATTGAATTTGTTATTTTCTTTTTTCAATAATTGTTTTTTGTAACGTTTTAAACATACACACATCGCAAACACATAAGCAATTCTCATTAGCTCACAGAGTAAGTCAATTGATACGGAAACATAGAGTCTTGTTGTTGTTGTTTTAACTCCTCCTCCATAGGAAACACCAAGAAGCAAGGCAAAAGACAAAGGTGTTACGCAAGTATATATTTACATGTATATATAACCAACGAGGAAGAAAACAAGAACAAAAATAGAGAAACAAACAAAGAAGAAGAAAAAAAAAATTACATTGTGGCGGCCATCACCATCCATATATATATATATATATATATATACATATATTTGCTTTTTTTGTAACAATGTTGGAGAGCTCATTAATTAGTGAAAGAGTCATGACGTCACGTGGCATCTCCCCCTCTCGCAGCGGCCTAATCTCCTCCAACAGACCCGCGACGCAGCAATCCCGGCGAGCCAATGTCGTTATCTTTCCGTATCATCGCGATCGTCTCGCCTGCGACCCGCAAAACTTTCTCTGCGTGTATGAAAACTATGAATTCAAGTGGAGCGACACCATTGAGGAGGCGGAGCGCAGTGTGCATGCGCTTATTGATGCCATGATCCTCTCCACCCGCCGCGCCTTTGACGCGTCCATGACGTATTGGCAACAGCTCCCCCTCTCCGTCCGTCGCGCCCTCGCGCTGCGCGGCGTCTCCGGTTTGCCCAATTGCACCTCGATGGGTCTCCTCGTCTCCATCCCCCCCGCCGGCGGGGCGGACGCGACCCTGACCCCCCGCGCGCCGCGAAAGAGCGCGGTGCACATCTCCCGCTCCTCGATGGACCCGTCCAACTCGAACACCGCACACAGCGCGCAGCTTTCCCACCGACGCCGGCGGAGCAGTGCGCTGTGCGCGAGTTTTCACCGCGCCGTCCCCCGCAGCGCGCAGCGGGAGCGGCGGGAGGAGGAGACCCTCCTGAACGATCTCGTGCAGCAGTGGGAGGCGCCGCACAACGGGCCGCGCTGCCGCCTCGTGCTCGACATCGTCGCCTCCCGAAAGACGCTCGGGGTGGACCCGCTGCAGAGCGCCCCGTATCGGCTCGGGCAGTCCGTGTTTCGCTACGTGCAGGCGCGCTACCCGGCGCAGGTGGTGCACGCCTTTGTCGGCATCAGCGACACCGCGGTGGTGCTGGTCGGGCGGGATATGGTGTTTCCGTACCGCGCCACAAGTGGGGGGGGGGCGATCGGGTCGCCGAGGGGACACACGCCGCACGCGCCAATGGGGCTGGCGGCGGCGGCGGCGGCGGCCCTGAGCCTGCAAGGGGGGGGGGCGGGGACGGCGGGGTTGGAGCAGTTGCTGGGGAATGTGATTCCGCCCCCGCGAATGGTCACCGCACCACCAGTGAATACGGATAAGGTGGATAACATGCGGCTCCTCGTGTGTTACCCGCCTCCGGGCGACGATATGTAAAGTGAGAAGGTGAAGGGTACCAATGCGCGTTTTTTGGCGTGGTAAAGGTGTGTGGATCTCTTCTCTTTTTTCCTCTCCCTCTTTTTGGAGCCTGCGTGGGTGTATGGTTTCTTTTGTTTGGGTGTGTGTGTGTGTGGTTTTGATGTACAGAAAAGTATGAAGGCAGTGATTACCAACAACACGATGTATGGGTGTTGTTTTGATACTACGTTTTGCTTGCTAATGGCGCTTTTTTGTGTGTGTTTTGGTTGTTGTTTATTCTTGAATCTTTGTTCATCAGAATGCTTCACGCGAACCACGTGAAGTAAAAAACGAATAAATAAATAAAAAATTCTTCTTTCCTACCAATGTAAATATATATATATATTCTCTTCACTTCCTCTTAAATTGTGTCCCTTTTTTTTTTTTTTCTGCACACTGCTATCAGGTTGTGTTACCGTCTTTGAAGGATTTTTCCATTTTTCTCTTGAGGGAAGGGAAAAAAAAAAAAAAAAAATTAACGCCATTAACGCAAGGGGCTGTTACGAGATATGCCCGCTTTCGCACAAAAAGGCGCGTGGACTTTGCTTCGACGTCGCCGCTGCTGCATTGGATTCACTTTTTCCAACGTCGTTAGAGCAACTTCTGTTGTCTCTATTTCCACACCTGTACGAGGTGTGTCCCTTTCCGAGTTAGCAAAGGCCTTTACGGAAATGAGTGAGGAAGCCGCCACACACACCCCTGTCACGAAAAGAAAGCAGGGAACGTGTTCGACATCAAATAGTTTTGCAATTCAAGAAGAATCGAACCCTAATTCATCCCTTCGCGGTGGTAATGATGATGCTATTCACAACAACAATAATAATAATAATAGTAAAAGCGATGGTACAAGTGCGATGGGTGTTAATATGACTACGCATACGCATTCAAGTCGTACTGAAAATGGCACAAGAGAAATTCGATACAAGGAAGCGATGAACTTTTCCGCCGCCTATGCGGACTCCTTGCGTGACATGACAGAGTTGCAACTAAGCACCGAACTTGACGCGGCCCGACGGCGTCATCGGGATGGAAACATATTACAATGTCTATTGGAGGTTTGGCGCCGATTGCGTGCCTGGTCACCTATGGAACACCTCATTAGCGATGCAGAGGCAGATGGGGAGTTTCAGAGTGGGATAAATACCTCAAACGAGGTGGAGGACATGTCATTTCGCAGTGATAGACTACTGGAGGCGGTGTTGCGTTTATTGACTCGGACACATCTCGATGTGAACCCCATCCCACCCGTCTATCACAACATGGAAGATACGAGTTGTGGTGAAAATTGGGTCACGGAGCTCTCTATGCTTCTTATGCAATGGCTCTGCGCTCGTGTAGCGTTGTTGAATGCGGCTCAAAGCGCCACATTTTTACACCTTCTCGCGCAACAAAAGATCTTACACTGTGAGTCGGTCTTGGAGACGCTGCGAGACAACATTGAAGTGGGACTCCGTGAAGACACAGCCCTCTCCACACATGCAATATCGACAACTGGGTCCGTGGCAGTCACCCCGCATGGTTTGCATGGGGCACTGGATGTGAATGGGTACAGTGTATTATTGGATTCATTTGCGCGTTGGCAATTGGGTGTGGCGCGTCTTCTCGCCCTTGACACCCATTCAGCCACTTCCACGCAGAGAATGGAATGGCACCTACAGCGAAGTTGTCATCCCATTCTTAATGTCGAGTTTTATGAGACAGTCGTCTCCTCCTTGTTGCGTGATGTGCGTCGTGGGTTTGTAAACCTCACCCAACGCTGTTCTCCAACCACCTTCTTCTTCCTCACATTGGCACTCGCAAAAATACGCTGGTTTCACAAGGAATGCGCCATGGTGCTGTTACCGCAACTGCACGAGGCGTTGCGTGTGTTTCCGGCCCAATTTCTCGGGGTTGTCTTGCTCCTTGGTCGTCGTGAGGTGCGAGTGTGTGATGTGGCCACCACAGACCTCCTCCTGCAGACGTTGCTGGACGCGATGCAAAAACGTGGTCAGCGTTATAAAGCCTCTGTCCAAACTGCGAGCATAGAGGAAAGGCAAAAATCAAGACTGAACACGTCCGCCCTGACAGCGATATCCGCTGTGGAATCGAATGTATACACCCTACACAAAGACACTAACACCGCCAATGTCGTGCAAGAGGGGGTGGAGAAGGAGAAGGAGGCGGTGGCGGTGGCAAAGGAGAAGAAGGAGGAATGGGATACACGAGAAGATACGGCAAAGCGATCCAATGCAGATCACCCCCAGCCACAGCCGCTGCATCGTGGTGTGGATAACGACGGCGATGACGTGGATGGTGAGGACTTGCTCCTCTTCTCCGACACCGACCTCACACAGGAGGCAAAGAGCCAAAGCGTGAGGAAAACCTCCCCGCCAGTGCTCACCACAAGTCTGCTCGACCTACGCACCACGCCCGTCTTCTTGGAGAGTCTCCATCATATACTTTCCCTCACCTTTGAAAAGTGTGTCGGGGCGGGGCAAACCGACCAATCCATCGCATTGGAGGCGAAAGCGACTATTTTATTCGAAGTCATCTTACGTGACACACACAGTGGTGTAAAATCCATCCGCACACTCCTGGAGTGCCCAGGATTGGCGGAACGACTGTTGCAAGCCTTTCTGCGCCTCCCACTCGCTCCAAATGTGCGACAACACCCGCTTTTGGTCGAGTTAGCGTATGTCTTCACACGTCACATTGGCCGACGGCGGCAACAGCTGGAGCAACGCCTTGCTATGAAACAGGAACGGAATGGAAATGTATTCCTGTGGCAGCGGCGTGCCGTGGCTGTGGCGGATCAACTCGTTGAACACGGCATTCTGCTGCCGGAGTCATATCTCATGTCGGAGCGTGTGATTCAGTCCGCCCCGCGCGTGGCGGCGGCAGTGGAGGCGGAGCGCATGCGACTGCAAGGGAAACGCGAGCGGCAACACCAAATAGGGAGAGATGAAATGGTGCGAGAAGGGAAAAGGAGGGAGGTGTGGAGTGAACGGGTGCTGCAGTCCTCCGCCGTGTTTACTAGCTTCGCTCGGGTTGTGCGGCACACGAGGCAACAATTAAGATGCCATTCGGAGGGGAATGGGACACGGCACACGCACTCACATTGGACCTCACCTGTGCAGTATGGAAAAGTGAAATAACAGTTACTCATAAATATATTTATTTATCTATTTATGGAAAATGATACAGTCCTTTGGGTTTTTCTGTTTTTTTTTTTTTTAATTCCTGGATTTCTCTTTTTGGTTTATTTATAGCACAAAATGAGACAAATCTATACTCTCACACACAAATAATATTGTTTTACTGAAATTCCTCTTCCTCTTTCTCCCCATGAATGCACTTATTTTGTTTTCTTGTCTTCTCTTTGTTTGGTAAAAAAGAAAAAAAAAAGTTGCCGTGTTTTTTTTTCTCTTTTACACACACACACACAAAGAAGAAAGGCTTTACCGCTACCGCTACTAGTACTGCGAATAAACACTACATATATATATATATATATATATCCTTATTTATCGTCAAGAAAACATGGAAAAAGTGAAGCAGTACTTCATTGCCCATGGTGGGGAGTATCTCCTACCAAAAATTCACGAATTCTCTGGAAGCAGTGCCACCTCCGAGCTTGCGGCGCAACAACTCGGCTGCACGGTTGGGATGATTGCCAAGAGTCTCACCTTCACCCTCGTCAAGAAGAAGGACGGGACGGCGTACCAACCCCTCCTCATCCTCGCCGCGGGGGATGTCAAGGTGAGCACTAATAGATACCGCGAAAAGTTCGGCCGACGCCCCGAAATGATTAAACGCGAAGACGTGGAGACCGTTATTGGGTTCCCCGCCGGCGGGGTGTGTCCGTTTGGGGTCTTTGAGGGCGTCAAGGTGTATCTGGACGCCTCCCTCCGGCGCTTTCCGTGTGTGTACCCGGCGTGTGGGACGAGTCGGAGCGGTATTCCCCTCACCATCGCCGAGTTGGAGCGCTTCTCCGGGTTTGTCGAGTGGGTCGACGTGTGTGACGGGTGGAGAGAGGGGGAAACGGTAAAGGAAAGTCATGACTTGACATCCCCAACAAGCGATGTCGCATCACCCGTTACAGCAACAGCAGCAAGCGCATGAGCGACAGGAGAGAAAGTGGTGTGTAGGGAGAGAGAAAAGGAAAACGAAAGTCAAGGAATTGAAGTTTAGTATTCAAACAACACAAAAAAAAAAAAAAACAGTGGAAATGAGGAAATGGAGACATTTCTTTTCGTGAATTTTTCGTGAATGTGCCTAAAATAAGGAAAAAGAGAACTAAAGGAGAAGGGATTCAACAAGAACGAAAAAGGGAAAATGTAAAAACATTACAAAAAGAGTGTAAAAAAGAACGAATGAGGGATAGGTTATTAAGCAAATATGTATATTTATATCCTTTCTGTGAGTTTTGTTTCTTTTCTTCTTCTTTTTTTGCCGTGTTGATCATTTTGTAGCCATTCCATGAGAAAATTTCTATATGAAATGATTTGCTTTACGTGTTTCATTTGCTTTTTTTAGTAACAAAGATACTTGTTTTCAGTTGCAGCTTTTTATGATTATTATTTCCACTTTTTGTTGCTGTTGTTGTTACTTTCCTTTTTTCTCCTCAGCCTCATTTTTTTTTTTAGCCCGTCTTTTTTAGGCTTCTCTCCATTTTTTTTTTTAATATGTTGTAGTCACGATGTGTTTTTATTATTATTATTATTATTTGCTTTTGTGGGTGCTGTTGTTTTAATAATGTTTGTAATTTTTTTTTGTCTTTTTTTTTTGCCCTTTCTTTACCTTGCTTCACTGTGATATTGTGGGAGTCAAAAAATTATGACGAGAAAAACCAAAAACACCTTTTGTGCGTCTGGGGTTTTTCTTGTATCACAATTCTTTCAAAGACATTATGTCACAGGTGCATAAAGTATGAGAAGGGTATACTTTATTAGTGCTATTACTATTATCACTTTAAAAAAGAAAAGAAAAAAAATCATTATTTGTGTCCTTTTTTTGTGCATGAGACTATCCTTTCATTTATGTATAAGTATTGCTGTTTTGTTTTTTAAGAAAAAAACTTTGAACATTCCGTGTTTGTGTGAATCGTCTTGTTATCTTTTTTCTCTTCTTGCTATTTTTTTTTTTTGGTTATTTAGATTTGCTTTTGGGTAACACGTCACCTGAGCAGATAAAATAGCGACGCCAGAGAGCAAACGCCAAAAGCGTGAAGGCTTCAATCTCTCTGAGCATTTTTTTTTGTTGTTTTTTTTTTTTTTTTACTATTTAAATTATTATTATTATTTTTTTTTTTGAGTGCTCCACACCAATACATTGAAAAAAAAAGGAGACACAAAGGGACATTCTTTTCTAGTTGTTCTCTTGAACTTTCATTATTTTTTATTTTGGTGGTGGTGGTGGTGTTGTTGTGCCTTTTTTCTTTCTCTTATTTTGCTTCAAAACCCCAAGAAAAGGTGGGAGCAACACGCTAAAGGGGGGAAAAAAAAAAAACTGTTTATTATCATTATTTGTGTTTCGTGTAGAGGGGCTCTTTGAAAGGTCTTCGAACACCGAATCATGTCCTCCATTGCATATATTCAGCGCTTACAAAAGCTTTATGTACACCTTAAGAGGAACATGCAAAATCTTTTGGGTGATTGCTGTGCGCTGGTGGAGCTTATAGATGAGGATGACCTGCGCAACTGGTATGTGCTTTTGCGTTACGAGGATGAAAACAAATCTGAATTCTCCGTTTCCCTACGCTTCTACTTTTTGGAGGAGCTGCAACGCATGCCGCTTGTCTTTGTGATTGCACCCCGTCTCATAGCCACATTCATTCACCATGGTGCCATCTGTTCCCTTGAACTCATGTCACAGCATTGGTCGGTGGATGTGGAAGGCTTAACGCTTCTCATTCACTCCCTTCACGCGACGCTGAACCCATTCAGCCCCGGCAGCAAGGTGACGGTGGATGAAGGGAATAGTAATCTTCATGGTACACCGCTGGCGCTGATGCAACAACATTTGGCAGCCGCCGGAGATGAAGGGGCGGAGGCGATTGAAAGTGTCATGATGCGTGCGGCGTCGGTTTCGGCGTACTCCAGCGAGGAGCATGAGCTTGGTATTGAGTACATTAAACAAGCCCACCCGCATCTCTTTCGGGGATACACGGGTGGGCGTAAACTCGAACATCCACGACAGCGAGAAGGGTCCACATCGCATCCTTCACTTGTTGCCGAGCAAACGGCCACAACCGCATCCTCCTTTCCCTCATCGCACGAGATCGCAGGGACGGATGGGAATGTCGTTGCATGCGCCACACACACGTCACGTTGTACGGTTCATTCCCGTGAGGAACTCGAGCGTGTCTTTACAACGGGAGGCGCTGCAGAGGTGGAGTTGGATCTTCGTGAATACGGCGGTGAGGACGGTCCTGTAGTGCATTGTGTCATTCCCACCCTCGCATTGGGGTCTAGACCGTACACATTAAACCTCTTTCCATTTACTCTAACTGAGAAAACAATGGCGGCGAGTGTTGACAGGGGCGACAACGACAACAACAGCGGTAACACCACGAATAGTAATAGGAATATCTGTGAAGTCATTTCTCGAGATGTCGGGAAGGGCCAAGGTGTGGGATGTGAGGAGGACGCACTAAAGAAGTCTGAAGGGGACGATGACAAAATGGCATCTGTCACGGAAACAGCCCTCACTTCACCAGTAAGAAGACGATCGAGACGTTATTTGAGTGCCTCTGGTGCGGTGATGATGCGCCGTCGCACTCCCCCCACGTTTTCCGTTAACTTGGACGACGAAGGGGTGGCGCAAAAGCCTAAGCAAACGGAGCCGCAAGAGGAAGGAGAACAGAAGGAGGCACAAGGGTGTAGTGAAGAGGTGAAGGGTACATTATTGCACCGTCACAGTTACCCAGGTGACAGTAATGCAGGGGGTAGGATAAGTATTTGTGGTGCGAATCGTGTTTGTGGGAGTGCAAAAAACAACAATCACGTCGTCACACATGCTCCTACAGCACGTCCCATTGGTTCTCGTGGAAATAGTGTGATTCTTAGTGGTAATTTCACGTCCTCTTCATCGCATCCCACTTTGAGAGATACAGCAGCTGCAGCAGCAGCAGAGGCGGAGGCAGAGGCAGAGGCAGAGGCGGCGGCAAAAACAAAAACAGCACCAGCATCTTCTAGAGATGTGGAGGAAATTGAACAGGGATCGGATGCAACCGTAATAGAGTCTCTCGAGTGTAAAAGTCGTTTGTTGCCAAACACACGAGGCGCCCGTAACCCAAACGCACCTTGTGTCATTCCTGTTGGATGCACACTGCGACTTCGGGATCTCACCATCTACGCAGGGGTAACCGTGTTGGGAACTCTGGAACTTTACAATTGCACTTTTGTTGGATACGTTTCTACAGAAGGAGCAGGACGCGCGTTACTCTCGCACTGTGATGTCTACGTCGATGGTCCTGAATCTCGTCGTGAAGGGATTCTCATCCTTGACGCCTCCTCTGTAGAGATGCGTGATGGGACCACTGTGCGGCGTAAGGAGTACTCCTTTGTGGATGATCATGCCTCCCTCTCTGTCGAGGCCTCAACACCTTTTATGTTGCATGCGCTCATGTTAGTGTCAAACAGTGGCTCGCTTCGAATGCGTGGTGGTTGTGATGTGGCGTCGTATGGTACGGAAAAGACTATTTTTGCCGAGCAAGATGCCTCCGTCGATCTCAGTGATTGCGCCATTATGGCAGGTTTTAGTAGCGGGGTGTGCATTCAAGGTTGTAGAGCTTCCCTAACCAATACACGTTTTTACGGTGGGGAACAAATTTCGCCTCACGTGTTAGATATTAATAGACCAACAGGACTTAATGTGGAGCTTGGCGCTCTCATCACAGCTCACCATTGCCGCGCGGAGCGTTTGTATTTTGGGTTTTCTGTTATTGCCCATTCCGTTGCGCATTTTTTCGGTTGTCATGCAGATCATGTCGTCAATGGCTACACCATTGATGCCTCATCTGTGACGATTGAAAATAGCTCTGCTCGAACCAATCATGTCGGAATCTACGCGTTAAATAAGGCCAAATGCAGACTGAGTAATGATCTTGGCGTAGAATTTGATGAGCGCTGCCGTCAGCTACTACGATGGCGCACAGAACGGCAACATCAACAGAAGCAAAAGCAGCAGCAGAAGAAGAAGTATACAGGCCACCTCGATAATGATAAGCCAGAAGATAATCACGACAAGAGCAAACACGCCAGTGGTAACCCTAACAAAAATGGGGACGGCAATGGTCATGGTGAGACTGTAGAACCGCATTCCATGTCATCCTGTAATTCTTCTCCCGCAGTGGCTGCTATCGAGGCAACAACGGAGCTAGAAGAAGGTGAGAATAGAGAAGGAGAATATGAATGCACCTTTGTTGGACTGTGTAGTGAACAGTGCATTTTATCCCCTTCCGTAACCACGGCGACAATAACGTCTGCCTCCATATCGTCCTCATCTTTGTCATGGACCGCAGCAACCGCAGTAGCAAAGGCAGGATCTGGAGGAGGCAGAGGAGGTGTACATCCGCCACTTCCCTTGTCTTTTTCTGGTGGTATCTTTAGTGTGGAGGTGCGGGATGCGTCGATGGTTGTCAAGGGAATCCTCCTCTCCGACGCGCAGGACTCCTCCCTGTATATCTATGATCAGGGTTCATTGGAGCTCACGGAAGCTGTGGTCTGGACCACGCTTACCTCATCACAGGCGTCATGTGCACTAAAAGTGGTGAATGGGTCTGTGCATTTGCATCGCTGCCTCGCTGCCGATTACGCATTTGGTTTCGCGGCAACGCAAGGCAGTGTCGTACGTCTCGAGGAATGCATGGCGATTGGTGGCACAAACGGTTTTACCATTGATGCAGCTCAATGTACGCTGCACCACTGCGGGGCTGACACAGAACACGTCGGTGTTTTCTCTCTTAATCAATCCACACTGCGTGTGGATAATATGAATGCCCCAAAAGGCATTACAGGTGGATTACCTTGTGTGTTGAAAGGTCGTGTGTATGGCTTGGAGAGTCGCGCAAGTGATGCTGTCTGTACTGGTGTGACAGTTCAACGTGGTTTGGATAGCGGTTTTACGTGTTACAATGGTGGCTCTTTGCGATTGGAGCGATGTGTGGTGGATATGAACGCTGCAGACTCGTCTGATACACGACGGCAACCCTCTTATCTTGCCATGTGGGCAGCCGCTGCTGCTGCTGCCCCGACATCACAACAGCAGCACCAACATCAACAAAAACACCAACAACCACAAATGTCTGAAGCTGTCGCTCTAATGGTTTACGGTGGGCAATCCAACTCCACTTCATCATCTGCCGTAGCAGGAGGAGGTGGAGGAGAAGCATCCGGGGTATCTGTACGAGACCATTGTACCGCCACAACCGTCTCACCCCCTGCACAGGAATTTATGCAACGAAACGCTGGTGTAAAAGCTTGGTCAGGTAGTCGCTGTATTGTTGTTGGTTGTGAAGTTCGACATGTTATTTTTGGATATGCCGCAATTGGTCCTGAAACCGAATTAGAAGCCTCGCACTGCACAGCCAAACATATTGTGAATGGTTTCACTGTTGACAGCGCCAAGTGTCGTCTCTCGCGTTGCAGCACAAATAGTGACCATGTTGGTATATTTGTGATTAGTCATGGTACATGTACCGTTCGTCGTGGAAACTATACGGCTCGTATGTATGGCATTGAGAACCGCAATGGTGTGGTGCATATTGAGGGACACGTGAAGCTTAGTGGGTTTTCCCTCATAGGTCTCTATGTTTACGACGATGCCCGTCTGGACACGGAGGCAGATAGCTTACTCGATATTAAGGTTTTTAAAGACCCTTTACAACAACGTCAACATCATCAGCACCCACAACACCAGCACTTTACCCCACGTATGTCTGCCAGTATTGGAGGCGCGGCGTCGGGTCCGTCTGGTTTATTTCCCTCTTGCTTTGCCATGGATAAAGGCACCGCTGTGATTCACAACGCTATATTTGGAGGAGGGGCGCAATGTGCCGTGAGTTGTGGCGACGGTGCGGATGCTTATCTTCATCAATGCACGGCGGAGCGATGTAACATCGCCTTTAACACCCTTACCGGTGCGCAAATGTATCTCGCCGATTGTACAACAAACCATGTGTGGCAGCATGCTCTTGTTGTGCACCGTGGCGGTGTGATGCGTGTCAGTTCGCATGTCCCTGGTCGACCCTTACAAGGACCATTACAGATTGATGGCAAGTGTAGTCTTGAAGGGGTTATAATGCACCCTGCCCCGGCGACAGAGGAAGATGATACCACCGATAGCATCCAGAACGGAAGCAGCCTCCAACGTCATCATCATAGTCCTCAGAACAAGGACAACAAAAGTGATAACAACACAAATGTGATAAAAAGCAGTAATAATAGTAATATTCATTCCAGTACGCAAATGACGATAACAATGGCCGCCCCAAATGGACTCATTCAAATCTCTAGTGGTGGATCACTTGTGATGGAAATGTGTAATATCATGCTCCACGCACCACCACCGCGGGCCGTTGTGCTTGCGGAGGGCCGACGCGCATCTGTCCGATTACGCAGCACTTACATTACAGAGGTCAACCTCAACCCCCACTCCCGCAATAAAAACCCCAACTTCTCAGAAGACAATCACTCCGGAAGCGGTGGAGGCGAAGAGGGGGAAGACGACGACGAAGAGGACCAGGAGGAGGAGGAGGAAGAAGAAGGTGAAGAAGAAGTCGTCGCCTCACCAAAACCGGTTGTGTTAGCCAATGATGCCCCCATCGACGCCAACGCGGGCGTACCACAACGTCCACGACGACGTCGAGGCGCGTGCGCTTTGGACGCCTTTGATCCCACCGCCGTGTGTCCGAGCGGGTGGCGGTGGTTTGGTCTGGCGTTGCAGCGTGGGGCCCGCGGCGAGCTGCGCGGCGCGTCGACGCCGCCGAACCCCACCCGGCCCGTTTCCTACTGGTGTGTGCTCGTCGGGCGCGGGGCGCGCCTCACCGCGACCGGCGTTCCCTTTCGCCGCCTCGCCGCCCCCGACGCCGGCGCGGTGCGGGCGGTGCGCTGTTGCATTGCCGGCCCCAACGCGGCGCGCGTGTGCGGGGGGAGCGCCCTTTGCGCGACGGACTGCGCGTTTGTTGGGGCGGCGCGGGGGGCGGCGCTTTGGGTGGGCGGAGGGGCCGCCGCAACGCTGACGCACTGCCGGGCCTACGCCACCCACGGGGTCGCCATCGCCGCGCAGCACGGCACGTTGAAACTGATGGACACGCACATTAGCGCGCCGTGGAATCGGACACCGGCGGTCGCGCTGCACGCCGCGCTGATGTATGTGGATAGCGATTGCAAACTCGACGGCTCCGTCGCGGCGGATGGGGCAAGTCGGATGGAGCCATGGCGGGAGGCGAGGTTGACGGTGCTGGGGCGTGCAATTCGGTCCTGGTGGGATAGTTGGGGAAACACACACAAACGGGAAAGAAAGGAACGACAGGCACAACAGCAAACGGGTGAGGAGGAGGAGGAGGAGGAGGAGGAAAGCCGCCGACAGTGGCCCACAGCTGGTACGGCAGAGCTAATGCGTGGAAACTAAGTCATTTTAATGGGGAAAAAAAAAAAAAAAAGAATACAAAAGAAAAAAAAAAAAGGAAAAAAAAAGTGTATGGCACATACACACACAAAAGCAAAAGAGAGGATAATAACTCTCACAAAATGGAAATTGAAAACAAAAAAAAAAAGGTAAGTGTGAATGAAAAATATGTGTCATGACTTTGGTCATTCAAAGGTGAACAATGGAGGCGAGAAAATTGAATAGTTGAAGGTGCATCTCAAGGAGAGGGTGGGGGAAAGGAAGAGTGGGTCACCTCATTTTTTTGACGTTTTTTTTTTTTAAGTTGGATAAGGTAGAAAAAGTACAAAGCGAAATAGTATATATATATATATATATATTTCAAAGCGTAGGAGAAGCCTAGAAGAGAAAAATGGGTTTCTCTATATCAGTTTATTTGCGTAAATAACGCGCTCTCTCTGTGTGTGTGTGTGTATTTGTGTTTGATTGTTTGATTCCCTTGAGTAAATCTTGTGTGTTCATGCATTCTTCAAACAAAAAAGAATAATAAATGAATGAATGCGAAGAATAGAGTATTTGTTTGTTTACGTGATCGATTTTCTTTTCCTTTTCTTTTTTTTTTACTTTTTGATTTATTCTTTGACAACCAAGACTGGCTGTAAACAATACTGAGTGTTTTTAGCTGTTTCAAAGTACATTTTTCGCTCCATTTACTTCGTTATCTCTCTCTTTCTCTTTATTATTATTTGCGTTTCTGACGTTGTTGTTATGTTTGTTTATTTTATGGAATGAAAATTGAAAGCAAGTAGAGAGAGAGAGAGAGAGGGCGAGAAAGATGAAATTGTTAAAGGAGAGACAAATTCCATCGTTATTCATCCGACATGCACACTTAAACATTATATATATATATATATATATATATATATATATACATCGCAGAATGGAAAAGAAAAAGAAATAGAGAAAAAGAATGATTGAACACAATTAATATACCATCCTTTCAACAAAAGAAAAAGAGTAGAATGAATAAAGGAAAAAAAAAAAATCGGAACACGGAAAAAAAATTGAGTATAATATGTGAAGGGAAGTCAAAAGTATGGAAAGAAAAAAAAAAAGAAAAAACCTTTAAGGTGTAAAAATTTGCAATCAATATGTTTTGTGGTATTTCTTTCTTTCTCTGTACATATTTCTATATGCACTTTTTATTATTATTTGCATACGTGTATGTTTATGTGTGCGTTGAGTAAATTGACGGTATAACATGCACTTTGTATCAAACATCGCGATCATTCTAAGAAGCGTTCGTTGTGGTGTTTCGATTGCTTGTTTGTTTGTTTTCCCCCTTTCTCTTTCGTTTCTTTTTTTTTTTTTTTTTGTTTGGTGCGTGCGTTTGTTTGCCTATTTGTCGATATATCTTTTAACACTTTTTTTTTCGGTTGCTTTTTTTTTTTCTTTTTTCTGATAAGCTTTTTTTTTACACTCTTTTCTTCGATTCCCACTGCGCGCAACTTAAACCGTTCTTTTGTGCAGCCAAATTACTTTTTTATTGCTCATTTTTGTGATTGCTTTCTTGATTTGCTTTTCCTTTTACATGCTTCTCTTTGACTGTGAGATGTGTAATGAAGTGTGTTTTTTTAGTCATCTCTTCGATAAAAGGACGAGAACACATTAAAGAATATATATATATATATATATATAAAGGAAATTCGCCATTTTTTTTTGTTGTTGTTGCAATACAAAAATACATACGTGTGTGAGACGCTTTTTTTTGTTTGGTTTTAGTTCTGCAAGTTTATACAATTTGTTCATTGGCTCTTTTTTTTTTTGAATGTATTGCGTTTCTTGCATTACTATGAATTAGTTGTGTTCTATCCGCTTAACGAGAGTTCAACGGTTACTCAGAGTATTTGTGCAAGAAAAAATAAAGCGTATAACAATACATCTCAAAAGGTATAAAAGCATAAACATATTTTTATGACTTCGTAGAGTTTGTTTGTTTTTATGCATATATAGATAAATTCATAATTCAACATGCGTAAAAATAGGCACAGGTTTTCCTCGGATACGCATCACGGAAGGGCTTCTCCTCGTATGGCAGCCGAATCCCACGAAACTTTGGTACAATTGCCTCTTACACCCGCTTGGAAGCTTTGCGCGAGGGTGCTGGTCATCCTTGCAACCCTTTTTTCCCTTTCACTTTTAATGTTCATCACCTCCGTGAGCTTTGTGCGGTGGCAAAACCGTCCCAGTTGGGAAACAGTCCCCGGAGAGCTTTTGCCGCGAGCTTTCTTTGAGGAAATCCACCGATCCCGCACGCCGTTGCCTGTTGGACTATTCGATGCAGGCGGTTCCGACAAGGTGCACGCTATCACCTCACCCTACACATTGCAACAAGTTAAGTGTGCGACATGGATCACACCCAACGCCTCATTACACTTGCAAGATGTAGACAAGAAAGAGGTGAAGAGGACGAAAAAGTGCTTATCCATGTTGGTTTTCTTTATTCATGGAAATGCGGGGGCGTATGAGCAATTCGTTCGTCCTGCCTGTGCACTGCAACAAGAGAAGGTGGAGATGGAAGTGTTGCAGGAAACACACATTCAGAGTGATATGTATGCCGTTGACTTTGCAGAGGAATCAAATATACATCGCGGTCGGATCGTCTCGATGCAAGCAGCTTTTCTTGTGGAGGCCGTTGAAGAAGTGTTGCGACAAAAAGGTCTCCCACTAAACACCTCCTCCTACATCCCACACACAACGCAAAAGAATGCACAAGATGATGAAGAAAATGAATGCGCCAATGAATCCGTCGTTATTTGGTTTATTGGACACTCCATGGGAGGTGTGGTGGCTCGACTCGCGGTGGAAATATTGAGGAATGTGCGTTTCGCGCCGCATATAGATGGAGTCCTCACACTTAACACACCGCACCGACAACCTCCTGTTCTACTAGACACTCCAATGTATGTGCTGTACGCACAACTCTGGCACGTTTGGGTAACCTCAGCCAAGGCACAACCACTGCTGCAGCAAAGCAGCAAGGAGGCGGAGGGGGGAGGGGGAAAGGCACCACACATACGGACTCTACTGTTGAGTCTCACTTCTGGTTTCCTTGATGTTGAGGTGGAGCAGCGTTTGGTGAGGTTGCCGACCCACCCCAGAGGATTGGACTCCCATTGGGATTTCCGTCAGGCTCCTCCAATCGATCATGTCGATGTTTGTGGAAAGCCCCTCTCACACAATGACATACTCCGCGATAAGTGTGCCATCAAGTATGCGATGCGTCTCCTCATGCGTGAGACCATAACTCGACGTGAAGGTGATGGCAAACACTTGGACAAGGCCAATGTGCCCCTCAGCAATTTAACAGAGCCAGAAGCAATCAAAGGGGAAACAAGAAGAAAAAATGTGGTGTTGAGTGGATTTACCGGACAACTGGCACGATGGGCGGCGTGGTGCGTCACGCGTGGAGCTTTTCCAGCAACAGTAACGGCGCTTTACATCTCTCTTACTCTCACTGTTATTCAACAAACCGCCTTGCGTCTTGTTAGGCAAATATTTGGTATAGAAGGTCCATTTTATGGCAATCATTACCATCAAAATTATGATCCTTTTTGTGATCGTTTCCTCTGGTGCATCGCGTGTGAAGTCCTCTCATGGTGTTCATCTATTCACATTGTTGTGATTACATTGGTAATAAGTTTGCTTGGACCTTTGCTGCCTCTGCACCTCCACTGTTGGATGTATGGGGAGACTCCCGGATGTGTATTGCCATGGATAGAGGAGAATCGGGTATCTAGTTTAGTCTCCTTGCTTACGCAGTGTTTTCTCCTAATGGGTCCGGTGCTTTTGGGGGCATGGATTGCTGTGGGGATAATGGAACTTTTGCGTTACGGACTTCAATGGATGAGCCATGCCACGCGACCACGTAACACGATACGCCGAAAGCGATGTGTGATTGGTTCTATTCTTATTTATCTCATTATTGTGGGGATTTGCGAGATTGCCCCCATCTCCATGTCAAGACGAGCGATGATTTGGTTTGGTCTTGTGTTCTCAATCCCGCCCATCACGGAAACGCGTGCCCCTGTGCTCGTTTATGCGTTACTGTACGCATTGCATATGATGCCTTTTTTTGTTTTTCGTAATGAATGGAAAACGTGGAGTAGTGAAGCAACTGTTTTGGTCCACAGTAGTAGTCGAATGGCTGAGCTGCTGTTACATGTGCTGATCATAGTAAACCTCCTTTTTGGTAGTGGTAATGGTTGGCGTGAAGTTTGGCAACGCATGCCACGTTTTCATTTTTGGTTTAAATGGATTGTTGTTATCGGCGCAGGTGCACCGCTTTTTTCTACCCTCTTGCTTCTTGCTGCTGTGCCAATAGAGACGTTTCGCGTAGTATGGGTGTTACAATGGGGGTTTCCCGCATTTGCGATTCTTGTTAGCACTTCACCGCTTTCTGATCAAAAGAGAAGGGAACGTTTTGCTTCACTAGCACGGGAGCATTTGCAAGGTGAAGCAGGAAGCTCCTCACACTTGGTAACTGAGGAGTTAAATGATGTGAAAGCTATTATTTGATGCGTCAAGCTTTCTTGTCCCTTGAAAGAAGAAAGTAAAAGCGAAGATGTTTTTCACTACCTTGAACACATCCACATTTAGTATACCTAATAAAGCAAGTATCTCAGTTGGATCAGATTTCTAATTTTCTATTATGCAAACGAATTTAGGAATCAATGAAGTAAATGTATAATCAAAAAAGAAAGTACAAAAGTAGGCAAAGATTGAACATATTTTTACAATGCTAAGCTCGTTTGACTGTTTCTGTGTTTCTTTCCTCGTATTTTTTCTTGTTTGTTTGTTTGACTCTCCTTCTTTCTGGTACTTTATTTCTGTATTCATTTCTTTTTTTGTTTTTGTTTTTGTTTTTATATTTTCTTCCTAATGTACATTACTTTGCGCTACATTGTAGTATTACTAGTTAAAAGCTAAACCCTTTAAAAAAAAAAAAAAAACCCAAAAAAAAAAAAGGAAAGACTTTCCTAATCAAGTTATTATATGTCGACTCGGTACCGCGAACTTGTATCAGTCTTCAGCGATTTTCTTGGTGACAATGACTTCCACACCCGCATCTCTATGGACAGTGATGAGGATGTAAAGTCACTCTTCAGTGCCAAAATGATTCCTGTGGACGATGAGCCCGGAGCCACTGTTGAGGCACAGGCTTTGCAGGCCACACGCAAACGTGATGCCCTGCGTCGCGTTTGCAACGCCGTACTCGCCTCGCAAAGCAATAATAATGAGAGAAATGGCCGTACATACGACCTGGGAACGCTAAAACTCGAGGAGGAGGAGCGGCTCGCGTGGAAATTTCTCATTGGTGCCCTTGAATCCGACCGCGCAGCCAAACGTGCCATTATGGAGACAGAACTTTTACACATCGCGGTGGACTATCACTACGTTACCGCACGCCCAGAAATGTGTGATATGTTTGTTCATCTCAGTGCGAGTGAGATGTTTTTTATTGATGGTGATTCTCTTTTTATGGCCGCCCTCTCACCCGCGTGTGTGGATTGGGACCTTATTCAGCCCTTGCATGT
>JASANV010001487.1:0-81924 GCA_030849715.1 Trypanosoma mega | reverse complement strand
CAAAGGCGGACTACGTGGTCCTGATGGACGCCGGCGCCGTGCGCTTCGCGGGCGACCGCGCGGACTTCATGCGGTCCGGCGCGTACGCTGAGCTTGTCGCGCACGAGGCGCACGAGAACGGCGGCGGCGACAACGGGGAGAGCGGCGCGGACGCGGTCGACCTCATCGACGGCGGCGGTCGCAATGGTGGCGGCGGTGCGTCTTTGCCCGTCTCTACTCCCACCAGCGCTGGTGGGGGCGGCGGTGCGGCTGTAGCGGAGCTGAAGGAGGCGACGGGGAGCGGCAAAGGCGCGAAGCTCATCACAACCGAGGAGAAGGCCGTCGGCACCGTTCCTTGGGAGACGTACTTGGAGTACTTCCGCACGTGCGGTGGCGTACACGTTGCGGTGCTCGTGCTGGTCGTCTTCTTCCTCACCGAGCTCATGATGCTCTCCACGAACGTGTGGCTGTCGATGTGGTCGACGAACCGCTTTTCGCTTACCGTTGCCACCTACCTGAAGGTGTACATCACGCTGGTGCTTGTGGGGACGGTCACGACGCCGCTGCGCTTCAGCATGGCGTACAATGCAATGCGGCGCGGCTCCCGCGGCCTGCACCAACTCATTCTCCGCTCCGTTTCTGTCGCCACAATGGAGTTCTTTGACACAACGCCGCTCGGCCGAATCGTGAATCGATTTTCTCGTGATATTGATCGTGTGGACAATGAAATGCCACTGTCAATGATTTTTTTGCTTCAGACGTGCTTTGGAATCGTTTCTTCTGTCGGAGTGTCAATAGCATCGCTACCATACGTTGCGATCATGATTATTCCCTGTGGTTTCATGTACTACCGGCTTATACTGCTGTACAATGCATCCAATCGTGAGATCCGACGTGTGGGCAGCACGCTTAAAGCCCCCATGCTGTCGCTGGTTGGTGAGATTCTTGCTGGTTCGTCGACCATCACGGCATTCGGTCGTGCTCCATCCATCATGGCAGAGGCACTCAAACGCATCGACCTCGTGTACTCCTCATCCGCTATAGAGAACTTAGCTAACCGTTGGCTTGGCGTCCGTGTTGAATTCCTCAGTAACGCTGTGGTTACCTCCATCGCACTTGTTGGTGTCGTAGGTACAATGACACATCTGGGTTCGCACGACATTGCACTGGTTTCGCTGAGCCTCACAATGGCACTCACGTGTACATCGCAGCTTAATTGGTTGGTCCGTCAAGTGGGTACGGTGGAAGCGGACATGAACAGCGTGGAGCGGCTCTTGTACTACACGAGGGATATTGAACACGAGGAGATGCCAGAGCTGAGCGAGCTTGTGGAGGAGATAGCGCAGAAGCGGCGGTCCACCGAGGGTGGCAACGCGACGGCGGCTGTGGTGATTGAGGGCGGTGTGAACGGCCGCAGCCACACCGGCAGCAACGGCCACTCGAAGAGCGCGGCGCGTCCGGCGGTGGTGGCTGGGTGGCTGGAGTTCCGCGACGTGCAGCTGCGGTACCGCGCGGGCCTGCCGCTTGTGCTGCGGGGCGTCAGCTTCCGCATCGAGCCGCGCGAGAAGGTGGGCATTGTGGGCCGCACGGGCAGCGGCAAGTCGACGCTGCTGCTGACGTTCATGCGCATGGTGGACATCAGCGGCGGCGAGATTGTGGTGACCGGGCGGCCGATCCGCTCGTACGGGCTGCGCGAGCTGCGGCGGCTCTTCTCGATGATCCCGCAGGACCCGGTGCTCTTCGACGGCACGCTCCGCTCCAACCTCGACCCGTTCCTCGAGGCGACGGCGGCGGAGCTGTGGCGCGCGCTGGAGCTGGTCGGCATGCGCGAGCGCGTGGAGGCGGAGTCCGCCGGCCTCGACGCGCACGTGATGGAGGGCGGCTCGAACTTCAGCGTCGGGCAGCGCCAGCTGCTGTGCCTCGCGCGCGCGCTGCTCAAGCGTGGCAGCGGCTTCATCCTCATGGACGAGGCCACCGCCAACATCGACCACGCCCTCGACCGGCAGATCCAGAAGACGGTGATGACCGCCTTTGACTCGCACACCGTCATCACCATCGCCCACCGCCTGCACACCGTCGCGCTGTACAACAAGATCATCGTCATGGACCACGGCGTGGTGGCGGAGGTCGGAACACCGCGCCAACTGTCCTCAAATCCGAGTACCATTTTTAATTTAATGGTTCGTGCATTGGGTGGAGATGGTGAGGCTGAATTTCGGTCGCTGGTTGCTACACGAGGAATTTAGATTTTTCGTTCTATTTATAACTGCTTTCTTTCATTTTTTTTGGTCATATATAAATGTTTACTTACCAATATATAATGATGTATAGATTTATAGTTCTCTTGTTTAAATTTTTCTTTTTTGTGGCACTGTTAGCCCCTTAATTTGACGATTGGTTCCTTTCATTTACGTTGATGCTCTCTTGTGTGAGTATTTTGCATGTCTAAGGAGTTGTATTTGTTGCTGTGAGGAAGGTACGATACTTGGTTAGTCAATACCACATTGTTTTGCCAAGGGTTGTGGTATGTAGAGTTTGCCATTCTTTTTTATATAATTTTTTTTAAATCTTTCTTGTTCGTATGTGGTTTTTATTTATTTTTACACTTAAGAGTAGTGTTTGGTTTTTTTCCTTTTGTTCTTATGTATATTTATTTATATTCTTATAATCTTTAATGTCTTTATAGCTGGTATGTTGCGTATTGTCATTTCATGGCGTCGAAGAATGCTCGTTTTGTACGATAATATGTATTATTATGATGTGCGTAGTTTTTCTTTTGTTTTGTTTTTTTTAGATTTTCGGTCGACCTGCTAATTTTTTGTTGTTGTTGCTATATTTTCCTTTTTTTTTTTTGAGATGCTTATATTTTTTTTAGGCATGATTTGTATACTATTCTCATGCGTTTTTTTTATTATTGGTCTTGATTTTTTTGCTGTTTTTTTTTGTTTCTTTTTTTTTGTTGTTCGTTTCTTTTTTTGTGGTTTGAGCATATCCTTCTGTATGTGTATGTGAATGCATATATATATATATATATATATATATATTTATTTATATATATAATGGAGTTGTAAGATAACCATGTTAGAGTCAGATTCTCCTGTTGCTATTATTACTGGAGCCGCAAAGCGCATTGGTCGCGCAATTGCTGAAAAGCTCCATCAGCAAGGCTACAACGTGGTGCTGCATTGTCACCATTCCATTGAGATAGCTGAAGGCTTTGTATCCGAGCTATGCGCCACCCGCTCCGGTTCTGCCATCACATGCGTGGCGGATCTCAGCTACGATGGCCCAACTCCCCTCGCGGAGCGTTGTGAGGCTCTCCTGGACTCCTGCTTTGGCGCGTTTGGGCGGTGTGATGTGTTGGTGAATAACGCCTCCTCATACTTTTCCACCCCACTCCGGACGCCTGCCGAGGAGTCGAATGTGAGCCAATGGGGAACGGACGCCTCCGCGATGTTTGGCTCCAACGCCATGGCACCATTGTTTTTGACAATGGCCTTTGCGCGTCGAGGGCAGTCAATCGGCGGAGATCGCTGTGTGGTGAATCTCTGTGACTCCATGGTGGGACAGCCGCTGCTTGGGTACGCCATGTACACGATGGCAAAGCACGCCCTGCACGGACTCACAAAGGCGGCGGCGTTGGAGTTGGCTCCTGTTGGGATTCGCGTGAACGGTGTCGCGCCGGGCCTCGGGGTCCTCGCGCCGGGCATGACGGAGGAGGAAAAGCATAACTATCGCCAAAAGGTGCCGCTTGGACGGCGGGAGGCGACACCCGAGGAGATTGCTGAAGTGGTCGCTTTTGTCGTGTCGGAGCGCGCGGTGTACATGACGGGAAGTATTATCGACGTGGATGGGGGGTGGAGTCTCACTCGAGCCTAATACGCGCTTCGTGTCGCACATATCAGAATAGTAAGCCAAGAAATAGCGCGAGAAGATGGGCGAAATAAAAAAATAAAAAATATGGGTAATGAAAATATATATATATATATATATATATATATATATATATATATTGCGAAACCGAAATGAGAAAATGAAAAAAGTTAGGGGAAAAAGTGAGTAAAATTTAAAGAAGTAGTCATTTCATGGGAGACCTTGACCGAAGTATTTGATTTTGGTTTGTCGTTATGCTTTTTTGGTTCCTTTTATTTGGTTTTGCCCTGTTTGACAGCAAAAAAAAAAAAATTGAATAATAAAAAAAAGAAAAAAAAAGGAAAAGTTGATTTCCAGCAGCACATATGCTATGATATATATATATATATATATATAATATTTCGTATTTTAATCATTGAATTTTTCAAACACTAAAAATCATATATATTTCTTGAAGAAAAAATAGTAGAAAACAAAAAAAGTAATTGGATATCTGAGGAGGCTGCTAACTTTCTCTAACTTCGCAAGAATGAAAAGAAAAAAGAAGATTATCCCTTGTGAAAGTTTAGCTGATTAAGTTTCACTTTTTTTTTCTGCTTTTTTGGGTGGTAGAGGCAAATACCTTTTCCTTATCAAACATTGAACTCGACAAGAGATTTCTACATGTATCTGAAGCTCTGCTTCTTTTGCATGACTATTATTTGTTTATTTTTATTTTCGCTCTTTTGCGTTTGTTTATTGATGCAACAATCATTTAGACACTGTTACGTTGTGCTAGTACAGATATATATATATATATATATATATATATATATATATATATATACGTATTTGTTGGCAGTTTGACGTCCTAATGGCGTGATATCCTGCTGTTGTTCTTGTCCATCCATTATGTTATTGTTTGACTATCCTGATACCTCTCTTTGTTTATTTTTCACTATGCAATTTATTGTGCTTTGATGTTTTTATCTTCCATCAGTATCCTACTATATAGGAGACGGCAAATGCGTCGTGTGGATCCCTCAAATAGTTTGTCCGCCCCCCCTGTTCCTCGGCGGAAACTCGAGGGTTTAGTAGTTGGCGCGTTGGAGTTGTATGCGATTGACCAAACCTCCGTTCACCCCTCCCGCGTACCGCTTGAGGTGGCGAGCAAGATATGCGCCGAAGGACTCCCCCTTCCGCTTCCATGCTACCACGACCACGCGGCGGCCCCACGGAAGCCGACGGCGCCGCAGCTTTCCTCGCCGATCCCCCGCCCCCCCTCCGCCGCTGCGGGACGGGCGGAGGCGCAGCACCGCATTCGCACCGAAACCATTCGTTGGGTGCAGCAGCGGATTGAGCAGCAGCTGCGACTCCGACGCGGGGAGGTCGACTTCCGGCGCCGCGTCGAGGCGGCCGCCCGACGAGCGGAACTGCCCGCCCCCACGCCCCCGCCGATGGAGCCGCCGCCCCAACCGACGGCGCAGACGGAACAGACGGAGCAGACGGAGCAGACGGCGTGGGGCGGCGTGTGTGCCGAGGCGGAGGAGAGGCGGCCGCTGCTCGACATCCGCGCCGCCGCCCCAAGCAGCCGCGTCCCGCCGCGCGACGCGTCCAGCCGTCGGGCACTGCTGGAGTCCCTCTTGCACGGCGCGTCGTCCGCTACGATGCTGCGCGCTCTTCTCGAGCCGCCGCGCGGGGTTGGCGCCGACGCCGCCGCCATCAAGGACGGATTTTGCGTCCGTGGTTTGGACCCCCGTCGCGGCGGGAGGTCCGGCGAGGGACAAATCGTTGGGCCGCAGGTGTCCTCGTTTATTCCCGCCCAAACGGAACTCCAGGCGATGGGCACGGAGGCACAAAACACGACGGAGGGATTGGACCTCACCTCGGTCGCCTCGCGACGGCTTGTGGGGGTGCCGAATCACAATCGTGGATTGTATGCCGCATTGAGGGCGAAATGGCAGCTCGAGTATGAGGAGTTGGTGAAGGCGCGACGAATGCGTGTGCGGCCGAACGCGTGGTGGAGTGTTTCGGGATCGGCCGAGGGATTGGCCGCCGCCGCCAACGCCGCCGGGCTTGATGTGGAGGCGTACAAGCGGCTCATGAAACGCTGGAAAGTTGACACGCAAGCCGCGAACTGGGTGTGGCCCGTTTCGTCGCTTCTATCCGGTGATGAAGAGTTGCGTCATATGGCACTACTCGCGCAGCGCCTCGCACATCTGCACGCCGATGGACTCTTGACGCCGGATCTGATGGCTCGTGTGATGAACGGCGACCCGGAAGCACGGCAGCTAGTGAATGCCTTGCTCGCATCCGTAGAGGATAAGGATATGAGTGATGCTGGGTTATCACCGATAAGAAAGATAAAGACGGATGGAATGTCGTTCCATGAAATGGCGCGCGTGTTGTTGCAAGAGCGGCGTCGTAAGGAAGCCGAAAAGGGAGACAAACAGATGTCCGGAGAGAGAAGCCGGTCACTTGTAGACAGGGAAAACTATCTCCTGGATCTGTGCAGTAGTGAGGTACAGAGGGATGATCTGCTCTATGGAACGGACATGAACAAATTCCTACAGGAGTTGCCCGATGGGAGCAACAAGTTTGGTGCGTTGCCGTCGTATTGGGTCGCGACGAGTGAAATCCCCGGTGACTCCATCCCCAGGCGTCCCTCGTCGATACGTGGCGTCAACGAGGGTGAGGCCAGAGATATAGACAGCCGAGGAAAGGGAGGGAGATCCGCGCGGATTTCCTCGTCCGCTGGGTACCAGGTACAGACCTCGCAGAGTGGCAAATCTACTCCCTCCAACACGGGACGTCCATACCGACGTCGGCGGGAGTCCTCTGGCGACGTTTTGGGGTATTCGAATACACTTCCGCCATGGCAACAGGGCATCCTTGATGAAACGGATGTGCCCGATGAAAGTGAGTCTGGAAAGCGTGAAAATGGAGCGCGATGGTGGGGCGGAGGACCGCCGCCTCGAAGAGGGCAAGGTTGGCGCAATGAACGCACAGATGGCAGTGAGGCGAGTGAGGCCGCAAATGACGCGGATGCTCCTATGAAGAACAAAGAGAATGGAGACGATTTGTTTCCTTTCCTCGACCGAGACAAGCGCCAACGCGCGAGGAGGCAGCAGCAACGACAAGGAAGAGAAGAAGAGGGCGAAGAGAGTCTTTTGCCGTTCATTGAGGATGTGGCGTCGGGTAGTGTGAGATCGGCCGCGCAATCCTCGCAGCATCGTGGTGTCGATGGGCATGGGGTGGAGAATCGGGGGACGGCAAAACCATTTTTCCCCGGTTTGGGTGCCCCGCGTAAGAGAGGGGACGGAACATTTTCCTCCTCACGTAGTGGCCGGTCCGGCAGGTTTGGGGCAAGCCTGCGGGAGCAACGACTCGCTAAAAGCAAACAACAAAAACAACGACGACGAAGTGAGGGTTTCAGTTCCATCTTTGACTCCACATTGATCCCTCATTATGATTTGGATAGCGACTTTGGCAGCAAGTCGGCGGGGGAGCTCAGTAGCCTCTTTGATAATGATGATGAGGAGCTCGTGCTGTTTCTCGCTACTTTTCCAGAAGCCCAGCGGCATGTGCGTTTACGTCATGAGGCACGTGGTATTCTCGGTGATCTTGAGGTCTCGGATAGCCTCTTGGCCGATTATGCCTTGTGCACCAAAAAAGCTGCGGATGCCCTTCCGCTACCTTTTCGAATGCCAATGGAAAAGACACCACCCGTCTCAGTGTATGATGCGGAGAAGGATCCATCCGATGATGAGGCGATGCAAGCGAATTTTAACTTTGCCGCTCTACGTGAGCGGTTTGAGTCGGAAGCGCGTGAGGAGTACGCGGAGCTCTGGCAGACCGTTCTAGAGATGCGGCAGCGGGTGGCGGAGCAGACGGAACTACTAGATCGCTGCAAGGATGACTTGCACAACATTACATTTCCTGAATTGGGTGAGGACTGCGACGCCTTTGCGCTTCGCCTCACACAGGAGGTCAACCTGTACGCGCAGTCCCACCGCCTCGACCTCCGTCAGCTCTCGCAGAGGAATGGCTCTCCGGATAGCTACGCGGAGGCGGTGCGTGCCTTTTTGGAAAATTTTGCCCTCACCCGAGGTCGCTTGTCGGGGCGTGATGTGGGCTGTCAATGTTCGCCCGAGGATCTCGGCTACGTGGACAGCGACGCGGTGCGCACGGAGGAGCAAATGGAGGACCTTTACTACCACTCTCGTCAACTGCAACGCGCCATTAAACTAATCATCGCATCAGTAGGAAATGTCATGGGGTTTCACGCTTTTCTGGAGATGGAGTCGACGTGCCGTCGGTGCTTTTGTATATTTGAGAATCCACGCACACTATGGCCGTGTGGGCACACCTTTTGTCACTCCTGTCTCGCGGATATGTTTCATGGAGAGGAATTAATATGCGATGAGTGTGGATCTATCTGTGATGTGGGTTACACCCCAAACCTCGCGGTGGAGCTCGTTGCCAGCTATCAGGTGATGAACCGTAACGCGGACAACGATGATGAGAAAGTGACGACGACCTTGACACACCAGCGGACCATTGAAAGTGTTTTGGCGACACTGATGCGGGATCTGAAGTCTACCCAAAACACATATGTGGAATCCCCACGCGCCACACGAAAGTCGATTTTGTCGCCATTTGCTTCCTGATAGTGTGACTGCATAAGTGCAGGGAAAGGTTTATATGAAGCGTACAAACAAACGAAAAAAAAAAGTAGTACATATATACATACGAATACATGTGTGTGTGTGTGTGTGTGTTTGTGTGTGTAAACTGTATAAGGTAAAGTAAATATCCGTAGTACAAACCGCAAGGAATCTTCAGAGAAAAAAGAAGTTGTAGTATGAGAGTGTTGAGAATTTTTATATTATATGTATATCCAACCTGTCCATGTTTCCATGATGTGCAACAGCAATGTCATTCTTTTTTTTTTAAGTATATTTCTTTATGCTCTCGTCGTATGTGTGAGAGAGCGCTGTTTGTGCCTATTATTTTGTCGAGGTTTCTTTTTATGCGCGTGATTGTGTACCTTGCTGTTATTACTTATTTTGCTTCATCCAATCGCCGTATGACCTCTTCGTTGCAACTTTTGGAATTCTCTCCTCTCTCTCTCTCTCTCTCCCTCTCTCTCTCTCTCTCTATATATATATATATATATGTAAATATGCGCATACAGACTATCAGACTAAAGCTAAGGCTTGTTTTTATCTTTTTTTCATATTTTGTTTTCTCTTTGCTGACGATTTCCTTTGCACTTTTTTTTTTTTCCTTTCTCTCTTTTCTTGTCTTTCGCTTTTGTTATTCTTGTATATATGTATGACATGTGTGTGTATGTACTTGTACTGCTATTCTTCTGCTTTCAGTGTCCTTGTCACGGAATGAAGTTCCGTGCCACTGTGCGCGACCCCCGCACCTTTGTTGGGATATGTCAAGCCTGTCGCAGCATTGAGCGCCGCTGCGTGGTGAAGCTGCACTCCTCCCGTGTCCGCTTCTTCACGAGCACGCAGGTAACGGATGGCATGCAGGTGTGGGCCGGCTGCCGCACCGAGTCCATCTTCAGCGACTACCAAGCGCAGTCCAGCCAGCCCGACGATGCCATCTTCTGCGAGGTGGCCGACATGGCGCAGCTGGTGCAGGTGATGCGCCAGGCCGAGCGCTGCTCGAGCGTGACGCTCAAACTCGCCCGCACCGCCGCCCGCCGTCCCGCGTGGCGCGTGTCGATGCACGGCGACACCCCCCGCCTCGTCGTCAGCCACGACGTCCCCGTGCGGCTGCTGGCGGAGGCGGAGATCCACCGCATCCGCGCCCCCCCCCTCGAGCGCGCGGTGCTCCCCCTCGCCCTCCCCGGCCTCGCCGAGCTCGCGCTCTTCGTCGACAAGGTCCGCTCCACCTCGTGCGACCGCCTCACCCTCGCCGCGCGCGGGGACGGGGCGTGTCGCCTCACAGTCACCGCCGAGTGCGTTCTCGGGAGCTTCGCGCTGCAGTACGACGCCGTCCAACGCCTCCCGCGCGGGAGCGGAAGCGACACGAGCGACGCGGACGACAGCGACGGCGGGGGGCGGAAACGGCGGCGGGTGGAGGAGATGCGGTCGGCAACGGTGTCGGTGGAGTTGCGGCGCTTTGCGAGGTTTTTGGGGATTCGGGAGATTACGCCGCAGCGGGTGGTGCTGCACCTCGTGGATGAGAGGGCCGTCGTGCTCAGCGTGTCCGCCTCGGCCGGGACTACGCTCGTGGGGTACATGCCGGCGGTTGTGCAGTAACACACGCCAACCAAACCCACAAAGACCATGGGAGGACATACAAGAAGTGAAAAAGGGAACGAAAGGATATACACATATCCATATATATATATATATATATATACATATATACATGAGGTAAAAATGAAGGAAAAAAGAAAAAAAAACAATTCCCTTTAGTTTATTGTTTGTGTTTTGCTCCCTCTATTAGTGTTCTTTTTGCTTTTTGACCATCTCGTGTGTCTTTGCCCGTGTCGGTGTTGTTTTTATTTGGGTTGTTTTTTTCAGATTTTACAGAAATAAAAGTTGGAAAAAAAAAAGAACGAGTGAGTGAGAGAAAGTGTGTGATTGTTTTTTTTTTTTTACAACTCTTTCTTTAACAACAACAAGAAAAAAAATATGATAACGACGTTTGTGTAAATATGAATGTCTATATATGCTTCTGTGCATCCTGTTTCTTTATCCCTTCTTCATTGTTCTTTTCTTTACTTTACCATGCTTATATATATATTTGTGTGTGTGTGTGTGTGTGTGTGTGTAACGAACGATCTACCTGTGCTGCTGTAATCATTCTGTTTAGCGTTTCCATTCACACCAAACAATGCGTCGAGTATTGGGCTTTCCCGTCATCTCCGCCCTCCCCGTGGCGGTGCGCCGCCCATTCACTAACCGCAGCGAGGAGGATGTGGTGACGCCGTGGAGTGTCGTGGCCGCCGGACCCAAAGGCGTCGACTACGACCGCGTTTTACACAAATTCAAATCCGAACCCGTCGATGACGCGCTGCTGCAGCGCCTTGAGGTTCTCTACGCGGAGCGTGCCAAAGCCCT
The DNA here is from genome assembly GCA_030849715.1 of Trypanosoma mega. Lineage (NCBI taxonomy): Eukaryota > Euglenozoa > Kinetoplastea > Trypanosomatida > Trypanosomatidae > Trypanosoma > Trypanosoma mega. The sequence goes on along the minus strand of JASANV010001487.1, from coordinate 71,005 downwards.
CGCCGGCCCGTCCGACGGGGGAGAAGCGGAGCATTCGGCGCCGCGTTTGCATCACTTATTGCGCCGCGGGATTGTCTTCTCACACCGTGACTTTGGACGCGCGTTGGATGCGGTGCGGGCGTCCTTTGAGCCCGGCGCCCATCGCGCGTATCTCTACACCGGACGCGGCCCAAGCGCGCGCTCGATGCACATTGGGCACGTCATACCGTTTCTCCTCTCGCGTCACCTGCAGGAGGTGCTCGGCCTCCCGCTTGTGATTCAAATCACGGATGATGAAAAGTTTCTCTTTCGCGATGTCCCTTTCCACGATGCGGCGACCCATGGGATGGTGACGGAGAACATTAAAGACATCATCGCCTTTGGTTTTGACCCCCGCAGTACATTTATCTTTCGCAACACGTCTTATATGGGGGAGATGTACCCGACGGTGGTGCGTGTGCAGCGGATGCTCACGCTGAGTGCGGTGAAGCACACGTTTGGCCTAAAGGATAGTGATAACATCGGCAAAGCGGCCTTTCCCGCCACACAGGCGGCGCCATGCTTTAGCTGCGCCTTTCCACGTGTGCTTCAACTCCCCGATGGGGCGCCGCCGCCGCAGTGCATCATTCCCTGCGCGTTGGATCAGGACCCGTTCTTTCTCCTCACCCGCGGTGTGGCGGCGCGGATGCAGTGCCTTCCCCCTGCATTGCTGCACACCAAATTCCTCCCCGCCCTGAAAGGTCTCAAGTATAAGATGAGTAGCAGTGCGGCCGCGCATGGGGTCATCTCGCTGCACGACACCGCGGAGGATGTGCGGCGCAAACTGCGACGTGCCTTTTCCGGTGGCGGCGGCACATTGGAGGAGATGCGCGCCAAGGGCGTCGACCTCGAGGCGGATGTGGCGTACCAATTCATTCGCTTCTTCTGCCTTGACGACGCACTCCTCGCGGAGGTCACGGAGAGGTATGGGAAGGGAGAAATGAACAGCGCGCAGGTAAAGGAGTTGGCGGCGGATGTGGTGGTGAAAGATGTCATGACGGAATGGCAAACCCGACGGGAGGCTCTCACAGACGCGGACGTGGAGCACTTCTGTAGCGTTCGGAATATTTTGCTGTGAAACACAGAGTTGGTGTAGGGGTGTGCGTGTGTGGCGCAAGAGGAGAGATGAAGGTCAAGGAAGTAAAGAGAGAAGAAGTAGACATAGAAAAACAAAAAGAAAATATTTATTTTGTTTTATATACACATCATAAACAAACAAATAAAAAAAAACACGAAACAAAAAATTTTTGCTGCTGCTCTTTGTGCTTGTTGTATAGTTTTTTGTTTTTGTTTTTGTTTAAGTTTACGAAAAAGTTTGTGTTTGTTTTTCTTTTTTCTTTCTTTTTTCTTTTCTTTTTTTTTGTGGTTTTTTTCTGTTTCATTGTATGCAATCCTGTACTCTCACAGTATTTTTTTTTTTTCAAATCAGCATTCGTTTCATTTGTTTAGGAGCATTGAACAATTTTTTGTTGTCAAAGTAGTATAATCCCAGTTGACGGTAAAGAAATAAAATACAGGTCAACACCAAGGGAGGAAAAAAAAAAGAAGAAAAAAAAGTAGCTTTAAGTGGATAGTGAATAGTCATCTCACCCATAGAAGCAAACATACACACACAAAGCCAAAAAAAAAAAAAACAAGAAATTTTGCATTTATTGATATACCCATCACGTTTACCGGCTGTGCGAGGATGGAGAATACCGGTAGCAGCACAACTCCCCATTCGGGCGGTCGTGGTGACGGCTCGAGGTATGGTCGTGGTCGTGGACATTGGCGCACACACCGAAACGGACACAACGCGGGAATAAAGACCTCCTGCCCCGTCGCTGAGCCTCGGGTGCATTTAACGGAGGCGCAACTCAACTGCTTTCGCACCGCCTTTAATCCCTCCTTTCGGGAGAACACGCGGGTGCGAGAGCGTGCCACATGCGTGACGCTCGCGGGACGTGAGTTTTTGATCGCCGAGCGTACCGTTGCGGGGTGTGACGCCGATGTCTACCAACGCAATCGCCGTATTTGGGAATGCGTTCCGCGCGGGGATGTGCATGTGTTTCTCGCCGATCAAACAACATACCATCATGTCGCGAGCCTCCAAGGATTGCGCAAGTTTGGATACGCCGACACGCCGTACGGGCCATCCCGTGAGAAGAGCCTTTCCCATCCACCTCCCCCCTCCAGTAACTGTCATAGCGCGAGTAACAGCAATGACGCCACCAATCAGACAAGGACGCCAACCACGACGACGCCGACGGAGGCGGTTGAGGGGACGAATGCGAGCCTCAACGCGAGTGTCCACTCCAACCCACGCCTCTCCTCCACCCCCGCATCCCCCGTGGCCTCGGTGGTGATGATGGAGATGATTGACGGCGAGTGCGGTCACCTCGCCGCCTTCACACTTGCGGACGGCGGCCGTTACTGGATCATTGGCGGCCGTGCGTCCCACGTGGTCGTCCGCCTCGATGTCCCCGAGGAGGACCTCACGGCGCACCCCATGTGTGGCGGCGCGCACGCAAACCCCCCCAATCAACGGGAAAACCCAAACGGGGGTGGCGTTTCCCCAAACGCGGCCTTGGTGGAAAAAGGGAGTGAAACGGAAGGCGCTTCGACGTTAAAGTCCTTTACGATGCGGCGCGCGGAGATTGCCTCCCGCATTGCGCGGGTGTGGCGCGCGACGCTTTCGGCGCTCCCGGCGGAAAAGGTCCTCGCGCTGCATGAGCACCTCACCTCCCAAACCCTCACCGCCTGCTTTGATGCGATACTGACGGACACGGGGCACTTTGTCGATTACGGCCCCGAGGAGTCCCTCCGCTTTTACGCCCTCACCCGCCCCGGGGACAGCTCCACCCGCGGACTCTGCGTCGCCCCGCATGACCCATCTGTCGGACTCCCACTTCTCGCCTCGTTTGGGTTGGCGGTTGTCCCCCACCACGCCGCCATCCCGCGCGAGGAGGCGGAGCAGCGGAGTCGCTTTGCCGAGCGGTTGGACTGTCGCGGGGGTGTGGCGTATGGCCTCAATCGGGACGGGGCGGTGGTGCGCATGTGGCGGCGGCCATCGCACCCGTACGCGATGGAGCGGGCCGCGCAGGAGGCGATCGTCACGCACAACCTCTCGGGCCACGCGTTGCGTGCGCAGTTGGTGAAGAAACTCGGCCGCCTCCCGCGTGAGGTGCGCGCGGGGTTGGGGAAGTGGGAGGCGGAACGATTGCCGTCGCTCGTGCAGCTCGCCGCGTGGCTGCACCTCCAGCAGCACTTGCAGCCGACGACAAACCTCGCCAAGCTGCAAGAGGTGCGCCAGCGTTGGATCTCCCTCCAGCGCGCATGCGGCGCTATCACTCCGCAGGAACGGGACAAACTCGCCACGTATGAGCCGACGAAACAGCCCCACCCCACGCGGTCACCCGATGTGATTGTCTGCAGCGGACCACAGGGGTGTGGGAAGTCGACCTTCGCCCGCGCCCTCAGTGCGCTTCTCACGCAGGCCAGGCAGTCGGCGTGTTGGATGAATCAAGACGAGCTGGGAGGGCGGCGGGATGCCTTTATCAAGGCGGTGCGTAACGTCACGAAGCGACCGGACCTCTTTTCGTATGTGATTGTGGACAAGATGAACCTTGACGATGCGGAACGGGCGGATTACACCGCGATGAATCTCAATACGCTGACGGTGGCGTGGACGCACCCGGATGGGGCCGCGGCACTTGTGGATGTCTGTCTCGACCGCATCCGCAAGCGAGGCAATGCGCACCGCACGTTTGTCCCAACGCTCGACAAGCATACGGGTGGGGCGGATGACACTACACCCACAGATACAAATACAACAACAACAACAGCAACGACAAAGGAGGCCTCTGTGGCTACGCCTCATGCGGGGGGTAAAGGACGAAGGGATGCATTGGATACGCATCGCATGCGAGGCATTCTGCAGCGCTCCGCCCGACGTTATCGCTCCCCAAGTGATGGGGTCTTTGTGGAAGTGAATGTCTCAAATAGTACAGAGTCCATTCTACGCACGGTCTGGGCCCTTCTCCAGCTGCACAGTGTGGCTGACTTGCCCGATGTGGATACCCTCAACATGAGCGCCGCGATGAAGGCGTCGGCCAAGCATGAGGCGTACCTTAGAGGTCCACAGCGAAAGGTGCAGTATGGGGCCATTCAGATTGAAAACCCCGACGAAGTGGTCGCGCTTGTGCCACCGCACTTGCTCAAGAATAAACGAGTACAGAGTGCGTTTCATGTGACCACCAAATTCTTTGGTGGTGAGGAGGATCGTGTGATGTTACCAAAACTGATACAACTCGAGGGGGAGAGTATTGACCTCACCCTCACTCGCATTGTATCGGACAGCATGGGAACAGCAATCGTTGTACGCAACAATAATGAATTTCCATGCGCCAACGCGCAGCCACACATTACGGTGGGAAATGCCCCGGGTATTCCGCCAAAGTACAGTAATGAACTTCTCGACCCATCCCGTGAGGGGTACCGGGATCGCACTGATCTCCCATTACCAAATGGAACGACAGTGAGGGGAAAGTTTGCGTTTATCTATCGATAGATGGGGGGGGGCTTTCTTTCGTATTCATAGAGGCACACAACTGCTGTGTTTCTTTTTTCTTTTTTTCTCCTTATAAAAGAAAAGAAAAAAAAGATAGTAAAAATGAATTACATAGAGAGATCGAAATAATAATAATTTTTTTTTGACGTTTTCGTTATTGTTTCCTTTTTTTGTTTTGTTTTTGCTGGGGAGAATTGTGAGAAATGAGAGTCCACTACTTAAATATGTTTGCTGCGGAGTGAACATAGGTAAAAAGAAAAGGTTAATAGAAAAGAAAAGGTAATTATATATATATATATATGTAACGAAAAAAAAACTTATTGATCGATTGATAGAATTCAACTTTTCGGACGTTATTCCTCTTATTATTGGCCTGCTTTGCCTCTAACTCTAATTCTTACTTTGCGAATATTTTATCTAACCATCACTTCGTAACTCGTCATGTGTTATGATGTTTTTCCTATTGTCGTTCTTGTTGTTCCCCTCACATATCTCCTCACCCCACTTTTTTTTTTCTTTTGTAATAATAATAATAAATATTGTGTAATTGTCTCCTTTTTTTTATTTCCCCCCTTTTTTCTCCCTCTCTCCCTTTTTCTTTTTGTTTTTCTTTCTTTAGTTTTTTTTCTAAATATATATATCTTTTTTCTTTCCTTTCCTTTCCTTTCCCGTATTTCGTCTTCCCCCCATCCCTCTATGTTGGCCCCTGGCGGATCCCTTCTTCCGCCCCCAAAACGCCGTCGCGGAGAGGCGGACGTCTCTTTCCGTCGCCACCGCGTTTGCCCCGTCGCCCTCCGCGCCTTTCACCTCCACTCTGAGGATCTTTCCGGGCAAACCGCGTCTTGTCAAACCAACACGTCCTCCGCCCCGCCCCCGACGGTGGTCCTCCCGGCATGGCCCGACACCACCGTTGCGGAGGTCGCCCTCTCCCTTCTGGACGCCGTTCGCGGGGCGGCGGATGGCGCCATGACGGCCTCAGCGCGAGAGGACGTGTTGGCGGCGTATGTCGTTTGTTTGGCGAGCGGCGGGGCGGACGGGGCGCGGGTGTGGGCGCGGGTGGAGTTGCGACAAGTGGCCGACGGCGCCGCGCCATGCTTTCCGGTGCAGCGAAGGGGGGAGGGGACGGATGTGGAGGCGACGCTGTCCATGTTGCCGTATAGCATGGGGGATCCTATTCTCTTCACGTGCGAACGGTTGCAGTGAGGGCGCACAAGCATTCGCATCACTTCTCTCTGTGTGTGGTGTATTGTATACGTACGTCATAATAAAACATAACACTCCTACGTGGAGAAGGGGGCAATCATTTTTGGTCACGCTCTGCCTGTTTGGTTTTTTGTATGTGTTAATATAGTATATAGATATATAGATATCTTTTTGCTTTGTTTGATGTCAAGTGCCATGTCAATACTTTTTTTTTGTATTCATTTCTTCGTGTATTATATACATAATACACATCTATTCTTTTATTGGACAAATACCAGATAGGAAATAGGACTACTGTACATTCATTATTATTATTATTATTGTTTGATTAAATTAGGGAAACATCCTCAAAAAGTCTAGTCCCTCTTTTGTTTTGTGTTGTTTAGAAACATATAAACATACTCCGGTGTGTGTGTGTGTGTGTGTTTCGTGAGTGTTTGCGTTTTTGTTTAGGCCTCTACTTTTGGTTTGTCTGTTTGTTTTCACAAACACAAACACCAAAAAGCGCATTTATACCCCCCAATTACGTGCGCAGAGTGGATTCCTTAACGCGATGAGTAGCCTCAAGACAAAGCCCGCGATGCTGATGACCAAAGGCATCATGGAGATGCGTCAAAACCCGCCCGGACTTGTGTGCACCATTCGCACCTTCAAACACCCGGAAACCCGAAAGGAGGTTACGCTTTGCCCGATACCGAACATGGCCGCGCCGCACTACTTCCGCCGCTTCCTCGACGCCGCGCAACTCACGCAGCGGTTTGACAAAATTCTCTGTGAAGACGGCCGATTGCCGTTTCCCGCCGCCTCCCGCCGCGCCTCCCAGCAGCACATGCTGAAGCGCCTCTTCCCATTTCTCGCGTTCCGAATGGTCACGGCGGATGGGAGCAAATTCGATGGTCTCCTTCAGCGCGATCCGGTGGAGTCCCGCATGGCGTATCAAATGCTTTTGGATGGGACGCAACCGCCCATCGATCCGCGCGCTCGGCGTGCGACGGAACGCATCGACACATACCCCGAAGGCACGCGGGTGGGGTGCCCATGGGGCGTGTATCACTGCGTCTACATGAATGAAAAACTGCCCCAACTCGGCTACGTGTTGGAGCGGGAGGAGGTGGTGGAAATAGTTGGGGTGCAACAGGCAATTTTGGTGTTTGCCGTTTTGGCGGTCCTCACGTTTTGGATGACATATGGTTTGTTTCGTCTACTCTTTTGGTGATGGCGGTGTGGTTAGTGGAATGGGGAAAAGGGGGGAGGAATATGAGAAGAAACAAAAAGGGAAATGGAGGGAAATGTGTGTGTTTGCCTTAGTGAGAAGAAAGAGGGGAAGTCAAGAGAAAGGGAGTAAATGAAAAACAAAAGAAAAAAAAAAGAATCGAAATCGTACGTAAGGTTTGTTTTGTCACACCAAAAGGATGTTTTTCAATATATATATATATATATATATATATATTTCCGTCTTTTGTCTTTCTTGACTCCCTCTCTCTCGCTCTCTCACTCTTTCTTTCTTTTTTTTTCTTTTTCTTCTGAGTAATTTGTTGTTAGAGTTATACTTTCCCTTATTTTCTTCTTTTCATAGTTGCTTGTGAGAAGTAGAAAGACGGTAAATGTTTTAACACACGTCCGTTCATTTTTTGAATTGTTTTTTATTTATTTTTATTACTTTGATCTTGTTCTTAATGTGCCTACTTTCTGATTTTGTTTTCCCAATGTATGATCGCCATGGTTTTTTGTATTTTTGCTATTTATTTTTGCTATATCCATGTTTTTCTTTTTTTTTTTTAACAAAAAAATAAAAATATTTTCTTCTCTTGTATCTTGATGAGGGGTGAGAAATCGAAACAAACCGAACGAGGGAAAGTACAACAGGTTACGTGTCGCACACTTTGGTGGGAGGAGTCCCATTAAGTATATAAATGGATGTGTTAAAAAACCTCACCGCATCGGATTTGGATGAATTGCGTCATGCCTTTACCCGACGCCGCGGGGAGGACGGTTTGACGGAGCCCGAATTCGTTGACGTCGTCTCGCGTGTGTGTGAGAGGCGAGGTGTGCACATTGGCAGCCCAAAAACCCTTCGCGATCTCTTTGCCAAGGTGGACGTATTGGGTGAGGAACGTGTTTCATGGGATGGCTTTTCCATGTACGCGATTGAACAGTCTCTGCGTGAGGACTTGCAAAGGGGCAAACCCACCGCTGGCGCCGCACCACAGGACGTCGTGTTTCGCCCATTTCGTCTGGAGCAGTTAGTGCCCAACACAAACGGGTGTCAAGTGATGGAGATTCGCATGTTGCCGAGGACGGGAAAGGTGATGAAGGTCACCCTCGACAACGCGGGACAGACCTCCATGGTGCTGTGCGATGCGGTGCGTAACCTTCCACTGTTTGGGATTCTTCGACAAGATGGGGCCACGGTGCTGGCGTGGGATTACATTCCCTCCACCGCCGACGTGCCCTGTGCGAATAGTGTGGTATGCTCCTACAATGGCAGTTTCATGCGCACCTTTAGCCTCGATAAGTCGTACCATTTTGAGCGGTACCTCGAGGGGGGAAAGCAGATACGCCTTCCAGAAAGTCAAACCGCGGTGCATTGGTTGGTGGCGTCCAATCGTCTCGCGCTTGGTAACCGAAATGGTTATGTCTCCATTTGGGATATGCATACAGAGACCTTTGTGTTTCGTAAACGTGTGCATCAAAAAACAATCACGGCGATGCATGGAGTGGGTCCGCTTCTCTACACCGCAAGCATGGATGAGACAGACTCTGTGAAAGGCATCGATCTCGAAAATGGCGCTGTGCGAATCGCGTTTGATGATCACAAGGTGGGTGGGGCCATGGTGCTCGAGATGGACGAACATTTTCTCTTTTCTGTTGGGTTTGAGCGTCGCATTGTGCAACGTCCAATATCATCGTTGAAGTCTGCACTTATTGTTTTGTCCGATCAAGTGACGCCGCATAGGGGACGTATTACTTCACTACATCGTGTAAGCGGCACACCTTTTCTCGTTTCAGGTGATACGCGAGGGATGATTAAGTTCTGGGATCTCCGCACCAGCTCCTGCACACAAACACTGCAAGGCAGGAGTTTTCTCCTCTCCGATCGCGATGAGGAGATGCTGGAGGAGGGAGAATTTGTGAGTCACTACATGAATGCCCATGTGAACAGTATATGTCACCTGGAGACGCTTAGTAAACTCACGGTGACGACATCGCGTGAACTTCTTGTGCTGAGCGCCGAGGAGTCGATTCGTCCGGACCTTGTGGATGACCACCACAGTTGTCGCTTTGTGTTTTTTCCAAACCCCGAAAATCTCCTCACGGTGCATGACCGCGGTGCCAAGTTGTGGGATAGTATGACAGGAATGCTTACCTGCAATGAACCCAAATTGGTTCATGCGGACATCACCGCATGCTGTCTTGTTGTGCCATTGAATAGGCAGATACTGTTGGGCACCATGGAGGGTGAGGTGACGGCTTTTTCCGTCTCACTGCTGCATCGCACAATTGATTTGACATCGGCGCTGCGAGAATTTGTACAACGCGCGGAGATCACGGCGCTTCATTTAATTCAAAAGTATCGCGATATGCCTTCCCCATATGTGCTCGTTGCGACACAAAACACACTCTCTCTTGCACCACTGATACCCGACTGTATTGCGCGATCTGTTGTTCATCTTCACGCAATGCTCAGCGTTTTTATGCCAAATCAAGCCATTCGGGTCACCGCGGTTACACAAAATCATCTCCTCATCGCCACCTCCGATGCCTACATTCGTGTTGTGGAGTTTCAGCGCTCGTTTAGTGTCACGCACACTCTAGCGATGCCTAACGAGGTGGAAGCCATCCTTGTACGCCCCATCTCCTCCTTTGTCTTTGGCCCTGACGCCCCAAAAGGGGTGCTCAACAACTACATCGCCTTTATTGCCGATGTCACGGGTCGATTGCACATTGCCGCCCTGCGTCCCTCCTCCTTTGGCTCCAACAACCACACCACCTCTATTGTCCAGGCGGAGCCCAGCAACGGCACCAGAGTCTCCGAGGAGACCGTCCCGTCCCCGACGTGGACCGCAACGAGCCTATCCACCTTTCCGTTCCTCTCGACGCAGCGACCCCGCGCGATCCCCCCGCCCCGCCCGACGTTGGAGCTTCTTGGCAGTTGGCTCCCGAGCCGCTCCGCGAGCTGGTCCGCCCCGGGCGGGCGCCGCCCCACGCTGCGCAAGCCGAGCGGCCGCGCCTCCTACGAGCACCGCCGAAGCGCCGCGATGGCCGCCGGCCTTCCCGCCCCGCTCGACGCCGCCGCCCCCTCCGGCGGTGTTCTCCTCGCGCTGCTCGAGCCGCACGCGGTGCTCGCCACCGCCGACGAGGAGGGCCTCGTGCAGCTCTGGGACGTCTCGCGGGCCATGGCGCAGGGGGCGGCCATGGCCCCGCTCCGCATTCTCGCCTGGCGGATGCCGGAGCGCGCGGTTCTCTTTCTCGGCGCGGCCGAACACCCGACGCGGCGCCTTCCCGTCCTTCTGGCGGCGACGGGCGACCGGCGGGCGTCGCTGTGGTCGACCGACGGCGCGCGCCTCGGGACGCTGGCGACCGGCCGGGAGGCGGACGCGGCCTCCGGGGGGCGGCGCTTCGGTCTGCTTCCCTACGCCCTCCACGCGGACGCGGCGGGGGAGGCGCTGTGGGACGTCTTCGCGTCGCACCTCCGGCGGCGGCGGGTCGGATCGCCACTTCCGCGCGTGGCGGCGCCGTGGCGGCGCTCCAACACGTCCCGCCCGCGCGCGCTGTTGCCGCAGTTGGTGGAGGGGAGCCCGGGCGCCCTCCCGCCGCTTCCCGCGTTTGCGATGGACAGCTCCCCAAGGGAAGGGGACGCACAACGAGAGCCGGAGGAGGGCGTGGAGGGGGACATGGGGGCAGAGGAGGAGGAGGAGGCGGAGGAGACGGAGAGGCGGCGGCGATGGTCAAGGGAGAAGCGGACGATTGTGAAGAATGCGCACAAAGAGCTCGTCACGCGGTCGCCGGTTCCTTTTTCACTCCGTCGAACCGGTGTGGTTCGGCTTCCCGCACTGAAAGGGAAGGTCGCACAACAACGCCGATAGGGGCATGGAACGCGCTAACTTAGGTGTTTGCAAAAAAAAAAAAAAGAACCGTAAGTATGGATATATTTTTACATTTATTTCTGTGTGAGCTCACCATTTGTGTTTTGAACGAGCCGCATGTGGCGGATTTTTGTGCGTTTGTTATCTTTTTCTTTAGTCTTATTCTCTCCTTGAACCCAAAAAGGAAAGTTTTTTTAATTAAAAAAAAAAAGTTTTCTTTTTTTTCTCTCTCGGTGTGTGTGTGTATGTGTGTGTTTTTCATATATATATATATATATATTTGCTTTCTCTCACACCTATGTTTTTGCATGATGGAGTTTTCATCAGATTTTTTTCATTTTCTTTTGCGCGTCGACATTGTCGTGAAGCTGTATTTTGCATTTTTCCTTTTTCTTTCAAAAAGTACGTATTTAATTTTTTTTTGTTTTTTTTTTTTGTATAAAGTTTAAAGAAAAAAAAAAAAGAGAGGAATACAAGCAAGGAGTTGAATTTATGTGAGTGTGATATATATATATATATATATATATTATTCATTTGTTTTTTTAATCATATAAAGGAATATTTTATTCTTGAGTCGTGTGTATTTACGTATATTTTAATTTTTACTTTGCCATTTTTCTTTATCTATATATCTATATATAGATATACATATATAATTCTCTTTATAATGAAATCTTGTATATGATTTTTGCTCCTTGTAATTATATACTTGACAGTATTTTCGTTTTTCGCTTTTAAAACTTTCTTTGTTATTGTTGTTGTCATTGTTTGCATTGTCATCCTCGTTTTCCTTTGTAGAACATTTACTCTTGAGTCACACTTCAATACCGAGTAAAGTATATATATATATATAGTGTTTCTTTTTTTGTAACTCTTTTCACTGTTTCATATTACACCCAAGAGATACAGTAACCAAAATCGTAATAATAATGTAAATCACACGCACATTCTTTTCCTTTCTTATTTTGTTTCTTTGGTAGAGTTTTACGCACGGAGTAAAAGTTCTTTATTTTGAGGCAAACATCCGCTTTCCACACAAACAAACAAACAAACAGAAATGCCCCCCAAACAAGACAACGTGCAGCGCCTTCTTGCGGCGGAGCAGAAACGCAATAAAATCATCGCCGACGCCAAAACCCGCAAACAGCAAAAAGTGAAACAAGCCAAAGTGGACGCCGAGCGGGAGGTGGCGGCCTTTCGCAACGAAAAGGATCGCGAGTATGAACAGTACCGAACTCACGAACTTCACGGCGCCGACGCGGAGAACGTCGGACTCGCGCGTGAAACGGATTTGCAAATGCAAGAAGTCCGCGCATTGACGGCGCAGCGAATGGAAAGCGTGACGGCTATGATGGCCTCTCTCGTTGTGCAATGCAAGGAGTAATTCTTTTGGTGTGGAGAGGGGACATATTTTTTGGTTTTGTTTTTTTCGGTTCTTGTGTGTGTGTGTGTGTGAAGTGAAATGTCACCGATACACAACGAAAATGAACGAACAAACAAAGAAGGAAAAGGCTTTTCAAATATTATTAAAGTGTAGGATTACCGATGGTGAAGGAAAATGTCAGATGAGGAATTTTTTTTTTGGGAGACAGAGTGAATGAAAGCGAATGAAAAGGGTGAGGACGACAAAAAAAAAAAAAAGAGAAAGATAACCGAAATTTAAAGTGAAAAAGAAAAGAAAAAAAGCGGAGAAAAACGATTGAACGGAAAAAAAAAAGTGTAGTTACCTACTTTTTTTTTTTTTTTCTCGTTGTTGTTAGATTTTATTCAGTTTCCTTCACTGTACTCAAATTCGTATTTCTATGTGCAATTCTGTAGTGTTGTTTGTCATTATTAATTTCACTTTAACACTTTTTTTGAACTGTCTTTTTTTTTTTTTGTCCATTACGCAAATCTTTTCATTTTTTTATTCCTTTTTGCCTTTTTGTTTTTGTTTTTTCAAGGCCTACAACTCGACGTGAGCCATTTGCTAAGCCCGCAGGTGCAGACATTTGAACGATACAAAAAAAAAAAAAGGGAAACGTACCACAATTTTATATTCTTTTAACACACAAGAAAATTAGTCATCTCAAAGTTTCAAAATTAATGAGGTGGACATTGTCACTTAGGTAGTTTTTTTTAAATTATTTTCTTGCTGTTGTTACTACTTTTGCAATTTTTAAAACAGATACATATTGATATATTTATATCTGATACACGTACATACGACCTTTGAAAAGGAAGGAAAAAACAAAAGGAGAAGACCCGTACACACCCATCCACCCCGAAAACAAAAAAAAAAGGGAAAGTATATTGATATTAAATATATACATTTGTACTATTGATTCTTATTCTAACTATACTTTTGTTATTATCTTGGCAAGATGGATTCCAAGTGCTCAAAAGAAACGGATAGGAAAAGCCAAACGTCCCCCAAACCTGTCGTGCTCGTTGGTGCACTCTTCATGTGGGAAAGAGTCGCCTCATTTTGTACCCCCAAAATGGTTTGCACACTCGAACACCTTTGCCACGATGTGCACAAGGCGTTGGCCGCGAGCAGCAAAGGCTCGCAGCTCATGCAGTTGTATTGGAATGCGCAATCGTATCGCCTCATTTGGGAAGGCAGTGAGATTCCCAAGTCGAAGCGAACCCTCAACTTTACCCTCTCCCGAAGTGAGGGGAAACGGAATTGGAAGAAAGTGTACCGCGAGGAGTACGCGCTTTGGGCGGCTCGCACCTTTCAAGGTGCGGGCGCCAACAACAACGCCATCAACACCGCAAAGGTGCTGTTTAAGTCCAAGTCGATGAATGATGTGCTTTCGGGGATGGAGTTGGCTAAACTGCAACTCACCCCCGAGGAGGCCTTGGAAAAGGCGGCACGAAGGAATGAGGAAATCGTGGAGGGGGAAGAAATCTCCGGCAATCATAATAAAAATAATAACAGTAATAATAATAATAATAACAACAACAACAACGGGGACGCCTCGCCACCGCCGGAGAAGAAGCGAAGGAAGAAGAAAGGACGGCGTCGAGAGGACAAAGACGGCGCCGCGAACGAACCGATGAAGGATCCCGCTTTGGGGCTCACGAGGGATGACTATTGGGCCGACCGGCGTTTAGGAAAACATAAGGGAAAGCACCAAAAGGGCGGAGTAAGCCGTTGGAGCGCATTTGGAGGAGGTCAGGAGGAATACGATTGAAAGGAAAGTAAGTTTGTAGGGGAAGGGGGAATAGAAAGGGAATAAATTGACAAGAAAAAAGAAAAGGAATAATAATAATGAAAAGGATTATATATATATATATATATATATACTTATTTATTTATGTATATGTATATTTTGTTTTTGAAAAGTAAGGAAAAGATGAGCGAAGTGCTTTTTGTACGGATTTATGTGTGTGTTTCTTTTATAATGAAGGAAAAAAAAAAAGAAAAAATGTGAAGGAGCAAGAAAAGGTTTTCACGAGACATATAGTGTAAGTGGTGGTAAACAAGAAAAAAAAAGGGAATAGTATATGAATAAAAAAAATAGGAATTCGAGTTTTACAAGCTCAACTTTGCTTCTGTTTTTCTTGTAGTTGTTGTTCTCTGTGATGTTTTCTGTTTGTTTGTATGTGCACATGATACCATTCTTTTTTTTTTCTTTTATTGTATCCCTTTGTATTTGGAAAAGGATTGGGGAGATGAAGTCGCTTTGGTGTAGCTGCATGTACCTCCACCTTTGCTTGTATAAATATAGATATATGTATGTATATGTATATGTATATGTATATGTATATGAGCCTCCAACCATTTCCAGTACTATTCTAAATTTATTTTTGTTATATACTGTTCACCAAAGCCGATTTAGAGTGATTTTTTTTTTCTTTTGTATTATTGTTGAACAGCATAGCTGGTATGTCTGGAACGCCTGGCTCCTCGATTTCGGTTGTTGTTGTTGTTAATGTTCATGAAGTATTTGGCGAAAAGTAAACAATTATTTTCTCCTTCTCAGCGTTGCAACAAGGTAAAAAAGAGAAAACAAATATGTATTTTTAAGTAAAGTAACTTTTTTCCTCAAACGGAAAACGAAAAAAAGGGGCAGATTTTCTCCTTATTATCTTCTTTTTTTTTTTTCTCTTTTTCTTTTGATTTTATCGTTACTTTTTTTTTTTTTTTACTTGCTTTCATTTACTTGATCAAGCACACTCACTCACAGAGTGAGAAAAGGTAAAATATACAAAAACTTTACATAGAAATAAAAAGAAGAGAAGTGACAAGAGAACAGCTCAAAGGAAAATGCATCGAATGCGGAGGCGTCGAAGGTCCTCCGTGATGCTTCTCCTCGTCATGTTGGTCGCTATTTGGATCTCACTTCTCCTCTTCAGTGCCTTTCAGAGGGATAAACCCAAACCCAACGCATCCCACCAAACGCAGGAAAAAGGTTTCCTCCCCGAGGAAGAACACCTCTTAACGGCGGATACGGAGCCCACTCCCCCAATGCTCGAGGAAAAGGCTCTCCCACCAGGTCGAATCCTCAAAGACGCCTCCCAAGGTGCGTTTCGTGTGAATCACTCCTCTCCTCTCACATCTCCTCACTCCACCCCAATAACGCAAGGCTCCATGTTGGAGCAACTCCTCGCATTGGGGTACAAACGGGGGACCGCATTTGATTTAGACCAACGTCACACATGGCATCCGCCGGGTGGCGATTGCCCCGAAGCTTCGGTGGGTGTGCCGCCAAGTAGCGGAACAAAGCCGTACGCCCCGATTGCGTACCTCACATGTATATCCAATGAGGAATTCGTCGATGGGGCCCTCGTGCTGGGGGTGTCGCTTCGCCAAACCTCCGTTTTCCTGCAGAAGGGACTCGCCGATTTGGTTATCCTTGCGACAGCTAAACGGGTGGGTGCGGCGTCACGGAAGAGACTTCTCGCGGAGGGTACATATGATCACCTCTTCGAGGTACCCTCCTTGGCGTATCGGGTGGATAAAAATGGAATATTTCGTGATACGTTTGATAAAATTTATATGTTTAATCTTACCATGTATGAAAAAATTGTCTTTATGGATGCGGATATGGTCGCGGTGCGGAGTATGGACAAACTCTTCTCCAAACCAAGTCTCACTGATCCAGGTCATCTTGGCGCGATTGGTTCAAAGATGTACTTTCAAACTGGTATGATTGTCTACATCCCAACTCGAGCCATGTTTGACTGCATTTACACCCGTTTTATTCGTGGCACACCACCCGATGGTAAGGAGTTCATTGGCTCCTCCGCGCGGGATGGGTCGTTACTTCGACGTGTCTTTGGCACCGCTTTCACTTCCATTAGTAACCGTTACAGTCGTAACCTCAACCCCCGCTTCGCCCCCGAGTCGGTGCGTGCCGGGGAGGACGCCATCATCGCTATTCACCTCCGCGGAAAGGTAAAGCCGTGGTTTGACAAGCGTGCCCCAAACCATATGCCGGATTTGGGAAAGAAAGAGTACGGCTTCACACACCTGCGTTGGTGGTCCCTCTATGAGACTGCGGTGCACAAAAACGGCGCGTATTACCAAAAGGCACTTTCAGATGCGCACACACCCGGTGCAGCGCCGGTGGTGATTGATGGAATCCCATTTGGCGGGGACGCCTCATTAACGCACGCGCTAGGCGACCTCTCCCCCCTCACTCATGTCTGGATGCAGCGGAACTCGTCGAGTGCGTATGTGCAACTCCTCTCGGAGGAGGACAGTCGACGTCGCAATCGCACACTTCCCACGTTACACAAAATTCCAAGTCCGCGGTTTGGGCTTTCCTGTGCGGAGGTCTGCGCCGAGGTGGGGCGGCAGTGCAGCAATGAGGCGTTGTACTTTTCCTCACTAAATGATTGCGCGGAGTTGAAGCGGGTGTTTGGGTGTAAAACGTGTGAGTTGGGGGTCTACTGGCGGCCACACCCGGGAAATGACTTTCCCGCCGCAGAGGAAATGACGGGGGAGAAGTCGACGCGTGGTTTGGTGTGTCGATATAATTACCTGAATGATGAACGTGGATTACCAAACTGTACGGCAAGTTATCCAACAACCAAACGATACTGTCCCTGCGTCCTGTTATAAATAAACGGAATACACATGATGTACACATATTACATATATATATATATGTATATAAATATGAGTTTTTGTGGTTGATTTTTTTTGTGTGTGCTTTTGGCGGGTGAAGTGGGTTTCTGCTCTTTAATTATTGTTTGCTTCTTTGCATAGATGTCGCTCATACTATTATTAAAAGCAAAGAAAACAAAAATTTTCTTTTTTTTTGTTGCTTTTGTGTGCTTAAACATTTTTGGGATTTGCTTTTTGTTTTTGCATAACAGCAAAAAGAACTCTCCTCTCTTCTTTTGACTATATATATATATATATATATATGTATATATATTTGATTGGCTGCGAATCAGGTATTCACTGCCCTTATTTTATTTATTTGTTTCTTTTTTGACGCGATTGCTACGTTTATTTTATTTGTACGGTGTTCTCTTTGTTTGCTTGTTGTGAAAGGGAAAAGAAAAAAAAATGTAATGGAGGAAAGTAAACATTTCTTTTCACTGTTTCTCTTTGCTTCGAAACTCTTTCTCTCTTCCTTTGGGTCTTCATCATATTATTTCTCTTTAGATTTATATATAAATATATTTTTATTTATATTTACTCGCTTGTTGTGTACATTATAGGACGTGACTCACAAAACCGTATTAGAAACAAAAAGTCACTTTTTCTTTTTGTTTTCTTTTTCTTTCTTTCCTTTCTTTGCATTATGCAACGTGTGTGCCGCCCCGCCGTAGCAGGACTTGTAGGAACTCTCACTACACCCCATCGAGGTAAATTTATTCGCCAACCAAGCCCACAATGGGACCCTATCCACGAAGACATTAACGCACACGTAAAGAAACGTATTCCGGGCGAAACCCGCGTCGATCGCGTGCGTCGCTTCGCGCGGGAATGGCGTAACGTGGAATTGGAACTCGGTGTCTACAAGGACTCCAGAGGACGTGAAATTAAATACAGAAAAACGTTTGTGTATCGATACACATACCCCAACGCCTTTGACGAATTCTGGTGGCCATGCAAGTGAGCTATGCAAATGGAATAGGTTTATTCATATTATAGGAAAAGAGTTGTTGTTTTTTTTTTTTTTTGATGAAGAAAAAAAAGGGTTTGGGGGGAGTTGTGTAAGTGGGGGAGGTTTTCTTTTTCCCCCCGTAGAAAAGGGAAATGCTAAAGAGTTAGACAGTAGGGAAAGGAAAGAATTTATCTTTAAAAAAAAAGTGTCGAGTTGCGATTTTCATACAATAATAAAAAAGAAAAAGAAGGGAAGAAAAAGGGATGACTTGCTTTACTCTGTACAAAACTCTCATTCTAATATTTATCTCTTCTATGCATGCGTGTGTTTTGCCACAAATGGCATATACGTATCTCGTTTGTTTGACGTCTGAGTATATGAATGTTTCGTTCAAAATTGAACAGAAAAAGAATATGGTGTTTTCTTTTTTTTTTGCTGTATTTATATTTGTGCGGTGTAATGGGGTTGTCTCACCATACATTCCTTTAGGTGTGTAGTATATGACGGGGGAAAGTGAAGAGTGAATGCGTCTATTCTGATATATAAATAAATAAATATATATATATATATATATATATTTCGGAATCCATTGAACGCTTTAAAGTTTTATGAATTTTTGCTCGTTTGGTGTTGTATTTTTTTTTTCGTTTGTTTTCCTTTGGTCGCACTTGGTGTGCATGTGTGTTAATGCAATCCATGATGGTTTTTGCTTTATTTTTTCCTATTCAAACCCCTTTTCACCACTTCTTTTTGTTTCTTTGTCATCTACATGTTTCTCTTCTCCGAAATACCCCATAGCACAAACTGTAGTGCGATTACAATCACACTTTGACAAGACACATCGAGCACGAAGGATTCGATGCCCCAGATCGATTCCTGTGTGGGTCCATCCGACTCCGCTCTCTCCGTTTCCGATGAAACGGAACTTGTGGCCGATCAGTTAGCGTTTCTCACCCGCCGCATGAGCCGCGCCCTTCTCCGCCACCCCCAACGCGACACCTTTAACTCCCATCCCTCCGCCCTCTTCGCCGCGCTGCACCACTTCTTCGCGGAGTGGTCCGATCGCCAACACCGCGCCGCCGCCATGCGCCTCACCCTTTGCGCCACCCACTCCCTCCTGCGCCGATTGGAGGGCGTGTTGGTGTCCCATTGTCCATCTTTGCGCGCGATGGGCCCTCCGCCCTCCGCCATCGCCCTCCTTTCCGCCGCGCCGCCCATTCCCATTGGGGACATCTCCGTTCCCATCGCGTCCATCGCGCCGCTTCTCGAACTCGCCCGCCACCTCGACGCGGCGCACCGATTGCGCACCCCAATTGGGGCCATCAACGCGATGCATCTTCTCGCGCTCGGGGCGACGCTTTGCCCGGCGGAGAGTGTGGGCGCGTTGCTGCGAGGTGTGGCCGCCGCCCTCACGCACCGAACCGTTTGTGCGGCGGTGGTGTTGGAGTGGGCGGCGCTCGACCAGCGAAACGCCGCGGCACTGCGCGCGTTGGCGGAGCACGTGGAACGCGGCGCCGGGGGGAATCGGTCCGTGTTGGAAGTGGTGACGGAACTGCTGGATGGGCCTTTTGTGGGATTGTGTGAGGCGCGTATAGATGCACTCGCGGACTCTCCTGTTGGGATGGGGGACGGAACACCTCAACGGAGTGAAATGATCGAAAAGGGAATAGAAGAGAAGAAGAGGGCGGACGGCGTCGAACACGATCCGATGAATGGAGAAAAGAAAGAGGAAGAGGAAGAGGAAGAAGATGATGTAAACAGTGGGGTGGATGTGGACTTTTGGCGGCGTCTTTGCAGTTGATGGATTTATGACTGTTTACTTTGTGTGGAGACTTTAGAGATGCATCTCTGTTTGCGATATAAAAATTGCTGTTTTGAGTTTTTTATGTTTTTTTCGTACATAACTATGTATGTGTAAACATATCTTTGTGTTAAAATGTATACATTGTATTTATTTATTTATTTTTGCTTTTTCCATCACTCTCTCTCTTTCTTCTTCTTTTTTTTTGTTTTTTATTGTTGTTGTTGTCGTTGTTATTGCACAAACACACTATATATATATATATATACATATATATACATAAATCAATGGACCCTTTCAATGAGGTGATGCATGAAAGCGTATTGGAACTCCGTCGTCAGTGTCTCTTTCTCTTTGACGCTGATGTTATGACAACCGCCTTGCAACAACCAAACGCGCGGGATGCGGCGGCCTCTGCACTGCACACGTTAACCCCCATAAACCCCGCCTTACACCAGCCCATCGCCAACTGGACCAGACACGGGGGCATGCACAACTGGCAGGAGTGTGTGGAGGGTGTTCTCTTTGCGTTGGAGGAGTCGGAGGGGGAGTCGGGGGAGAATGGACACGCCCACGCGTATCGATGCGCCTTACAAAACCTCCGCTCCCTCTTCGCGGAGGCGGCGAAGGAGCACAAGCGCAGAGACGCCGCCTTTGCCGCCGCGTATTGGGAAAAGGCACTCCAACGAAGCGAGGCGGACGCGGAAGGGGCGGAGGGCGACGCGAATAGTCCAAATGTGCATTGGAGTATTGCCGCTGATTTGCCCCCCGCCGTGCTGGAACGGCTCTCGCAGTAAAACGGTGGCTGTTTGTTGTAATGATTCTTTTGGATTTTTGATTTGTTGGTTGTTGTCATTGTTGTTGCCGTTTTTTTTGTTGTTGTTGTTGTTGCCTTTTCCAGACATGCGCGCATGTCGATAAAAAAAGAAAATGATAAGAAAGAGTTGGAAAGAATCCCACTTAATGTGTCTTACTTTAGAAAAAAGTGAGTTGTGCTTTTTTTTTTTGTTTATGTGGTCTCTCTTCTTTTTTGTTGTTGTTATTGTCTATTTAATTGTTTTGTTTTTGACACAGTGGTGCTCTTTCCTCTTTTTTTTTTTTGTGTTTCTCTCTTAGTCCTCATTATTTAGCGTTATTTTTAGTTTTGAAAATAAATATTTCAATTAATAAACAACGAATCATATTTGCGCAAATCACAAACAAAAATACAAGAGAAGAAAAAAAACATATTTTTTTTCTTTTTTACAAAACAGATTATTTTTAGTCTTTGAGGTTTATTGTTACATTTTTTTTTTTCTCATATTACTATTTTCACTTTTTTTTTCAGTGCTTTCTCTCCTGCTTTGAATCTTTACATTTTTTTTTTTGCTTTTCCTGTTAGCTTTGCTATTATAAATGCCAACAGATACTACAGTTGAACACATATTTTGCGCATGGATGAAGGAGTACATGCTCCCGCAGGCCGCTCTGAAGGGTGTGGTGAGTATACTTCAGATGGAAAAGGCCGAAGATCTCTTTCTGAAACGTGTAGTGCATCATGAGGAGCTTTGGACAGATCGGGGATTGGAAATGGCGTCTTTGGCGGGTGAGAAATTCATCAAGGCGCTTGCCTCGGAGTTCGCGTACTTTTCCTTTCCCGGTGGGGACACCTCACGCCTGACGAATGCCACACGTGTACTCATGGATGAGAGCACATTTGGAAGGACACTGAAAAGGTTCTTTGGTCTTTCCATGTCGTCGCGAAAGGTGTTTACGGGTTTTTTGGCGCTTGTTGTGTACACGAGCGGTCCTCTTATCGCGCGTGATCTCCTCCTTCCTGTCCTCTCCGCCACACTTCGGGAGTGTCAGTACGCGTTGGATCTTCCGCGGTACATTTGCATCTTTCGTCCCGGTCTCCGTTTCAGCGAATGCCCACATGAGGAGCAGGTGAATATCCTTCTCGAGGAGCTTCTTAAAAGGAACATCACCGTCACCAAGGAGGAGGAGGAGGAGGAAAAGGAGAATGGGGGAGGAACTTTGACAACGGCATCGGCACTTGTTGAGGGAACACCTGAGGTGCGCTACACGGTTCGTGTCCTTTACGGTTTACAGGAGGTTTCTTGTGAGACGAACTGCAGTTATGTGAATTACGCCATGACCATTCTGGAACAGGTAGCTCAATGCGTGAGTAAAGGAAAAGAAAGCATGCCAGAGATGCGGCCTGCAGTGGAATTTATGAAGATGTGGATGCATGAAACGCATCGCGTGCTTCGCCTTCAGGCACCGTATAATGTCATACTTCCAAGTACTTTTCAAACATGTATGTGCGAAGCGAATGGGTGGATGCCACTGAGCGAGATTGTGCACTTTTTATCCACACAGTGTAAGCGATCCAATACACTGGCACCAAATGTTGAAGAACTGAAGCAGTTACTTCAGCAACACGACCACTTTCAGCGATTCCAGGTGGGAGTTTGTGAGATAAAGGAAAGTCCGTTTGAGGGTCAGGAATGTGCCCGGGCTATTTACGCCCATCAGGTTCGAAATTCCCTCGCAGAACGCATTTTTGGATCCTTTCCACGTGAAAATGACCCATCTGAGTGTCCAATCTTTGCGTGGGTGCACGTGAACCCTAAAACACTGCGAAACTTGTGTGCTGGTCCCCTCGTTCTATTTGATAACATTAATTTTATTCGTGCCTTTCAGTGGGAATCGCTGGAAGAGTTCCACCGCTACCGTCAGGAGGTGCCGTTGCATGAGCAGTTTGATGAGAAACTTTCATCAAAAAATGTCATTTTTGCGCAATTCTGTCTTCGTGCCGCTGTGCGAGACACATTGATGACCGTTGTGCAGGTACCGCCGCGTGACGCATCTTCAAGGCTCGTTAGTTGGGCGGTCTTCTCAAAACGTTTCGAAAACTCTGAACGGAATGACAAGTCATGTGCGGAGGTGCCACGATACTATTTTACTGGGCAAGTAGTCTCACTCGGCGCTGCATTGTGCGACGTGAATATTATGGACGAATGTGACGCGAACACCACAGAGGTTGCCATGGTGAAGAAACTCGTGGTTCCACTCGTCGAAGCTGAACCTGTTGGCTTTACGAAAGATGAGGTAGATTTTATTTTCAGTGACAATAGAAAACCTAACGATTTGGACCTCCATATCACGGATGAGGCCATTGAAAGTACAAACGTGATGGATTTGGGTCCAAAAAGTTTGGCGACGGCGGAATACCTCAATACAGGACCAGCTCGTCAGCAAGTACTCACCCTCGTGGATGATCCGGACCTTTGCATGACACGTGTGTGTTTTCCACTGCTAGATAAAAATAATCTTGCTCTCCTTAATCGAAAAAAGGATCTTAATGCGTTTAAACTTTGGGTGCGACAGTTAGGGCTATCCATTCGACTTTTTGACTCGAATGGGGAGAACTCGAAACAGCAGGAGGAGTATGAAGTGCGCAAACGAGGTGTTTGGGATATGCAATTTATTCAACATATCGCCCAAGACCTACAGTTGGAGCAGCTTGTTGACCTCAGGAAGCTGCGTCAGGCCGTGACACGTGAGTGTGAAGATGAAACTGTGCAAAAGTCTGGTAATTATGAGATATTTGAATTTACTGGAGATGCCATAATGGATTTCATTGTGGTTTTTGATAGCTTTCTGCTTGGTGAGCCATGGAATCATAACATCTTTGCGCATGTATGTTGCAACAAAGTCTTGGCACACCTTATTCCTGATGCCTTGAGTGACCGTCTATCCAGATGCTATGACAACATCAACACCAAAGTAAAGGCAGATATGATGGAAAGCATTGTTGGTGCCACATACCGCAGCCTGGTTGGCCTGGATGAGGTACGAAGTTTGCTCTTCCGCTTTTTCCTACGTATCCCGCGTGTCATGGAGAAGTGTTTCAATGATTTGGAAGCTATTCAAGTATTGCAGTCTGCCGCGGACGCCTGTCCGTACCTGCGACCAGGGGCCGATAAACTTCATTTGTGGTACAAATACGAATGCGTTTCTCTTCTCGATCAAGAAACCGTAGCCCCTTACCTCATCACACAGACTCGTCCCTTTGACTGCGGTGAGCGTAGTCACTACGCCTCTACCCCGTTTGCACGAATTCAGGACAAGAAATATGCTACACATTTCACAACAGGAACTGGGTATTCGTATCGTCGAATCGCTCCCATGGACATCCCGCAAATGTTGAACAGAATACTTTCAGCGTTTGCCGGTGGTGGCATTGCGTTTGTGAATGAGAATCTAACCGAAGACACACATTTAACGATTGATTTTGATGGTGCTAATGTTCGTCATTGTGGCGTATTGTATTTCATATATCAGTGGTTTCGAACACTTTTTAAGACCAAATCAACCGTATTACTACTCGATTGCAGTGGAATTTCTGTTGTGACGAAAAAACTGAAGCAATCATATCACATTCATTTCCCACAAGCTGTCACAACACTTGACAACCTACGAGAGTTGACGGAGAATTTAAGACAATACATTGTAAAATGTCTCGCCCGACATACACTCCTTGGTACAGTTGTGGGGTACATGAGTGCGGAAGAAAATAAAGGAGAAGGGATCTCTTTAATCGGTAAAGTTTTCCTTTCAACGAAATATTTATCCATTCAAAAAGATGGTATGAAACCTGAGTGTGACCCCTGTGATTTGGCTCTCCCATCAATGGACCTTGTCACTCTTTTAACATTTGGATCTGTGTCTCGCACAAAACGATATATAGTGTTAAAATACCTTTGTGGCCTCAGTCAAGAACCAAAAAGTTTGGCTAAAGTTGCAGGTTTGTCAGAGAAATGTATTTTTCCGAACTACACCAACAAAGATGCCCACTACGCCCTTTTACGTGTTCGTTGGGCCTCAAGCAGCGCACAAGACTTGGTGGACAAAATCGTCCTTGTTGATGAAAGTATGCTCTCTGTCATAACGGAAACTCAACCAACGGACTGTGTATGTCGAGTGGTGCGTAAAATTCCTGGGAAAGAGGCAAGTGAGAAGGAATTTATTGAAAAAGGTATTACACCTTTACGTCAGGAAAGCATTTTTTGCGCTGGTTACTGGGAACATGTCATAGATTCTGGTTTAGTGGAAAGTAAGAAATTACGCATGTACCTTAATGATAAGTACGATATGGTGTACAAACAGGAGTACCGTCCACTTTTTATGGATGCTATTTACCAGGAGAACCGTGTGATTCCCACCACACGACCCAAGAGGTCAACTACCCCATTCACATCTGCGAGTAAAAGTAAGGATGACGACAAGAGTGAGTATCCTCTGGAGATGGCACATCTCTCCGTCTTGCGACTTACCTCCTTACGGAGTCCTGATTACCGTGACGTTCACGGACTATTGCGGAGCCCCTGGGGAGGTGGATGCAATGCGGACGAAACATTTGGTATGTTTGATGACATTCCAGTGACGTGTGATAACTTACCCACCTTTGATGAATACATGGAGAGCCCAGAGGGGTTATGTGACAGTTGGCGTAGTTGGGTAATCGCTGTGAGTGTCCTTGAACCGAAAACCTCGCTAAGGCAGGAAAATAAAGAGAGCGATACAGCCAAAGTAGCCGCCCTGCAGCCGGCGTATTGGACCTTTAACGATGTTGCTGTGTTGTGGATCGCAGGGGAAGCCGCTCTGCGCGTTGGGCATTCAAATACATCACCACTAGAAGCGCTCACAACGTATCATGGAATGTCTACCATAGCGAAAATACTCATCCCCAGTGTCAAAATCGAAGATAAGGACATCAACCCAGCCTGGATCACTGTTTACTCACCGCATGTCTTTCCCCTTTTTTACGAATTTCGTAAGAAGCTAGTGAATGTACTTCCTCTCAACGACACAACAGTGGACACGCCGAACTGTGCCGAAAAAAAAGGCGATGGGAGGAGTAGTCAAGCGCTCTCCGTATCGTCCAGTGCCCCCACTACAAAGACAAAACAATCTTTAAAACGTGAGGTTCATTTGTTGCAGTGTTCCGCGACGGAAGGTATGGATGGCATCTGCAGAGCGGTTTCCAACGCCTTGTGTGGGGAAATTCGTCAACAGCAGCTTTTTGTCACGAGTAACAAGGAAATGTTTATATCGCTGTCATCCTGCTTTAAAAATGTCGTATCTCCCGAATATTTTCTCTCGTCAAATACCCCGCGATTTAGAGAGTTTTACAAAAATATCGAGGTGAAATTTTCACATATTTTTATTTTCGATGAGGAAGTAACGCCATACGAAAACAGTGAACTGATACGTGCGATATGGAGAAGTCTTTCGTATGAGAATGGAGTGCTGCATGCATTCAGTGTTGCTGTGCAGCAACGTTTGCTACAGATAATCTAGCCCAGGCTCTTAATTTTTTGTTTTTGTTTTTGTTTCTTTATATTTTTTTTTCTACTTTTTGGTGTGTGTTTTTTTGTTTCTTTGTTTTGCTTGCTTAGGTTTTGCTTTCACTAGCTAATTCTCCACGGCTTTGATGGGGCAAGAACAAAGTGGCAATGTGATTCTCTTCCTTATTTAATCCTTTAAAGCAGCCATAAAAATTTCCTCTAACCTATTAGTAAATTCTACTTTCTCTTTTTTTGTACATTTTTTTTGATGAACTTTTTTGGTGAACCATTCAATAAAAATGGTTAAACGATCAAATATATATAAAAAAAATGCACTCAATTTGACATTAATAATGCTCTACAATCGCTGTCAACAGTCTGAAATCTACAGCAATAAAACAAATATCACCAGCAAATACACAAGACAATTTTTTAACGAGGATAGTATAACTTCTTAAAAGAACAACAACCATTCTTACAAAAAAAAAATGACAACTGACGCAAAAGGTTTCGCAGCGCCATCAGCCAAGGCTCCACTTGCGCCGTACAGTTTCAAGCGCCGCGCCGTCGGAGACGCCGATGTGAGCATCAAAATCGCGTTCTGTGGTGTGTGCCACAGTGACATTCATCAAGCACGTGATGAGTGGGGTGGCAGCATCTTTCCCATGGTCCCTGGACACGAGATTGTGGGCCACGTGACGGCTGTTGGGTCCAAGGTGAAGAAGTTCAAGGTCGGCGACACGGTTGGCGTTGGCTGCATGGTGGACTCCTGCCGCTCCTGCAGCGAGTGCAAGCAGGGTCTCGAGCAGTACTGCAAGAAGGGCAACACCCCCACCTACAATGGCCGCACACGGGACGGAAAGGAGGACACCTATGGCGGCTACTCCGACCACATCGTTGTGGATGAGGCCTTCGTGTTGCGTGTGCCCGCCAATCTCGACCTCGCGTCGGCCGCCCCACTTCTGTGCGCCGGCATCACGACGTTCTCCCCCCTCCGCCATTGGGGCGTGAAGGCGGGCATGAAGGTGGGAGTCGTCGGGCTCGGCGGCCTCGGCCACATGGCGGTGAAGCTCGCCAAGGCCATGGGCGCAGAGGTCACCGTCTTCTCGACGTCGGAGGGAAAGCGGGAGGCGGCAAAGGTGCTCGGGGCCGAACACGTCGTCATCTCAAAGGATGCCGCGCAAATGAAGGCGGTGGAGGGCACCCTCAACTACATCATCGACACTGTTGGAAACGCACATGATCTGTCGCCGTACATTAAGACACTCACAACGAATGGTGTGCACACACTCGTTGGGGCACCGGAGGTGCCACACCCGCCTATTCATCCATTCCTCCTCATCATGGGACGCAAATCTATCACGGGATCCCTCATTGGCGGTATTCCTGAGACACAGGAGATGCTTGACTTCTGCGGAAAGCATGGCATCGTATCAGACATCGAACTCATTAAAATTCAAGACATCAATGCTGCCTATGAGCGTGTGGCGAAGAGTGACGTCAAGTACCGCTTTGTTATTGATATGTCCTCTTTGAATTAACACACGGGAATGGCAATGAAACGGAAAAAAATCTACAACAAAATATATATGTATATATATATATATATATATATATATATAATATGGAGAACGTATTTGAGTGAACGCATTTTTTACTTCTGATAAGGAAGCACCAATTATGTTGACAAAAAACAAAAGAAAGAGGTGATCTTTTTGTTGTTGTCGTTTGTTTATCTTCTTTTTTCCATTATTTATTTTCTCCTGTTTACCCTTTGTGTAAGTACCTTGGCTCTCTTTTTTTGTTCGCATCACTTGAAATTTTACAGTTCCTACTCTTGTCAGCTGGGTCGCATACTCTGAGGTAAAATGATACCCCTCTTCTTTTTTCCTTTTTTTTGTTGCTTTATTTACATTGATGGTGCAATCGCTTTGAGTCGAACGAATATGACTTTTTGTTTTGCGTTGCAGCAAAGTGCCCCTATTGTGTGTACAAAAAGGAGTCTAAATTCATTCTTCTCTTTTTTTTTTAATGAATGCGCCGCCTATATAGGTTTTTTTTTTTTGCGTAGAGAATTATTGTTTTATTCATGTATGTCTATTTGTAAATAATGTCTGCGTCCCTCTTCTTCTTGCTTGATTTTTCATATCTCATCCTCTGTTTTTTTTTTTTGGCTGTCTTAAAAGGAACTATTGCAAAGAATAAAAGATGATGCGTCGCGTTTACTCTCGTGTGGGATGCCTTTGTGCTGTGCCTCAGGCTCGCAATCTGCACTTCCCCATCACACCTCCGCCGATTGAAATTGAATATTTGGATGAGGACCCATTGGAGTTCGCCGTTCGAACAGAGGCACGTAAATGGGGATTCGATGATCTGGGCTACATGCGTGAACTCGCGTTTGTTCGTATCAACAACAACCCAACTATTGGTCAGTTTCGCACCATGACCTCTGAGGAGCGCCGCAATCTTTTTTGGGGTAGCGACCGTCAAGATTTCTTCCGTCATTTGACGTTTACCCTCACTGGATCCCCGGAGCACCTCTACCATCGCGGTTGGTAATAGCAAAGACAAGGAAAAAAAGAAAAATTACAAAAATTAACAAAAAAAAAAAGAATAAAGAGGGATAAGAGAAGGGTGTTTTTATGCGAGCTAGAAGTACATGTGGAGTGCTATTTTAGGGCACAACGTTCTCCTTTTTCGTACTGTTCTTCTTTCTCATTTGTTTTTCTTTTTTATGTTTGTTACGTGGTGAATAGTCATTTTATTTTTATTTTTCATCTCGTAGTAATCAATGGTAGTAGTAGAGTTAGTATTTTATGAAGGTGGTGGGATTAATAGAGGATGTCTCATTTCTTATTATTATTATTATGCCCTTCTGGTGTTGTTGAGTTTCATTTTCTTCATTATCATTGTCATTTTGTTGTTGCTGATGTACTTTTGGAAAGAGATATTTTCAGTCGCCGTAAACGGAAAGAAAAAAGTTAGAGAAAGGGAAGACAAAGAAAAGAGTAGGTAGGCCAAAGTTGAGGTGGCGTGCCACGTGGTGTAGTGTGATGTGGTTGATTTTTCTCTCTTTTTTTTTTTGTTTTTCTCCTGTACTGTGTGCGTGTGTGGCAATTTTTCCCTCTTGCCATCCTTTTTTGTTTGTTTGTTTGTTTGTTTCAACGAGGGAAGATTGAAGTTTAATTTGTGGGAATGTATATTTTTTTCTTTCCACTGTATTACTTCACGCTGCCTTTACCCTTTAAGTGTGGGGCGTATGTAGTATACCAATATGTGCGAGTTTGACTTCACATGTTTGTTTCACACATCCCTACTCTGTGATACGTACGATTGTTTTCCCCCTATCTCCTTTCCTCCTGCGACACCTCACCCCAGTAGTTACATTACCTATGACGACAGCAGAACAGCAAAAGCAAGACCAAAAGAGAAAAAAAATGATGATATCTGTAATGATTTTGGATTTCGGTTTTCTATATCTTTCTACACATACACGTCCTTCTGGCGTGCGCTGTCTTTTTGTGCATTTTTTGTTGTTGTTTTTTTCGTACCTTTCAATCCGCTCCATTTGCTGCTCTTGTCTTGATTTCCTTTTTTATGATTCATGCGTAAAGGTTTTAGAGTAGTTAATTCTTTAGTTCTTGCCATTTGTTTATTTTTGAAACGTGATGCGAGCAATGACAACAGCACCAACGCATGGCGTATTTATTTTATTACCATATTTTTCTCTTCTCGTCGCTTTGTTTGTTTTACCCCAAACCGTGCTTGGGGCGACGCGGTGGCCTTCTACGGACCACTCATTACTCCCCTTTCTCCTTTCCTCTGAATTCTCACCGGGTGGGTTGCTGGGAGCAGTCCCTGCTAATGCCACAGCAAACATCAATGTATTGGAGGACGGTGTTCCCTGTCAAAATGGCGGCGTGTCCTTTAACGGCGGTTGCAACTGCTCCGATCCCACAAACTATGACGGTCTTGGGTGTCAAATATGCCAACGGAACGCAGCGTGTCAAGGGGAGTTCACAGAATGTAATCGATCCCTCATCATTCGTGGCGCAAAGAAAGAGTTTCAATGTGCCATCAACTCCCCACTTGTTGCTATTATGGGTAATTTTCGTGACATCAAAGCGTATATCAATCTGGATTGTGATACGGAGGATGGAAATGCCTTTTCAAACGGAAGTAGCGGACTCTGCGCCGTTACCGTGTATCGCGTTGAACCAAATAATGAATTCACTGATGCATTTTTTCACTGTGCCGCATCCGAATGTTCCATGGAGATTACCACCGTGGATGACGCCTCAAAACCTAAAGGCTTGGCGCATGTTTATAATGTGATTAAGCTTATTGGTCAAATCATTATTATCTCCCTATGTGCCCTGCTCGCGCTGCTGCGTTGCATTTCGTCAAAGCTAGGACGAAAGCGAGTGGGGAGAATAGTGATTGGCCTCTCCTCCTCACTTCTCTTGATGACACTTATCTTTGTTGCGGTGATGCTCTTCAGTATGCGGGCGGAGTCGTCGGAAAGAATCGTCACCTACTCTTGCAAACACACTGACTGTCATTGCGCCGGAGATCCACCGAAAAAGTACCCACCATCGTGCTCTGGTTCCGTCCTCAACAATACAATTTTACCTTTTATTAAGAACAGCATCAAATTCACCTGTGCTCTCGCATCTAACCGTTGCAAGTTGACCCTCACAGACATTGCTCTCGTGTTTGACCTCGAGTGCAATGGCGGGGAGTGTGTCGACACCGAAAAATTCCCTGACAAGGGAAATGGTAACTCGGTACCTGTCGCTTTGGCACAAAAGCGTCTCCTCGTGATTCTCAGCGTTGCTGTTGTGATTTTGGTCGCATCAGTGGGCGCTCACGCCGCGTGGGTCTCCACACGCTCACGCAAACACGCAAGCGAATTTGTTCGTTTGTTTAGCCTCTCCGAGCCTGTTTCCCAGTTGGGTATCATTGGAAACGACTCGGAGGAAATCAACCCAGCCGATACGGAGGTGTCCTTGTTACGAAACAGCACAGATGAAGAGGCGGCAACTTCAAAAATTGAAGTGCGAGGAAGGGAGCGGAGGGATGAGACCATAGAGGGAATCAACGAGAGAGAGGAAGCGACGGGAGGTGTGGTGAAAGTGGGAGAGGGAGAGGGAGAGGGAGAAAATGAGGAAGAGGTCGGACTTGTTTCGCGTTCTTCTTCCTCTAGGAGTGTCGCCCGCCGCGTTTTTTCAGCAACTCAACGCGAGTTGGATCGCGTTGCCTTTGTGCGTCGTCTCACGAAGTCGCCGTTCGAGTTAACATTGACAGACTTGCGTTACGCCCTCATGGGTTCCCCCTTCGCCACGCATGAGGAAGCCCAAACGAGGGTTATTCTCCACCAAATCAATTTCACCGTACGATCCGGTGAGGTGCTCGCTATTATGGGTCCATCTGGTGCGGGTAAAACGACCCTACTTGACCTCCTCTCCGCACGAAGTAAACAGGGTAGGACAACGGGGACGATGTGCCTAAATGGCACCCCTGTCGCCGCAAGTGCCCCGCGCTCGCTGCGAAAGTATCGTAACATTATTGGTTACGTGTCACAGGAGGACACCCTACTCCCGGCGCTAACCGTGCGCCAGACGATTGAGTACGCGGCCCGGTTAAAACTGCCTCAGGCCTTTTCCAATACGACTATTCAAAACATTGTGCAGCGCATGATTGAGGCGCTTAAACTGCAATGCTGTGAGCACACTATTATTGGTGACGGTAGCGGTCTGCGGGGAGTCAGTGGAGGCGAAAAACGGCGCGTTTCCATCGCGGTTGAACTCCTCGCCAACCCACGCATTCTCTTCCTTGATGAACCAACTAGTGGTCTCGATGCGGTGAGTGCGAAACGCGTTATTGAGGCCGTCGTGGAGCTCGCAAAAGACTCCCCTATGCGAACATACGCCCCGCACTACTTTGCCTTTCGCCCCATAGTCATCTTTAGCATTCATCAACCCTCACAGGAGATATTTGAACTCTTCGATAAGCTTTTACTCCTTTCGCGTGGAGTGTCAGTGTACTGCGGTGCCGCCCACTCCGCCGCGCAACTGCTCGAGACACGCATTCAGCGCATCGTTGGCGGTGTGCGTCCTGTTCCACACCTCGTCGACCACTCAAATCACGCAGAGTACCTCATGAAATTAGAGGAAATCCTTGATGATAATGCCCGAGCAGAGTTACAGAATGACGACCTCCGTGCTGCGGAAATGTCCTTAAACAGTCATCCAAACTGGTTGATTGGAGATGGCGGGGTGAGTCTTAACGGAGGTGCAGCAAGTGAAGGAGGAGTAAGTGGAGGAGAGGACGGAGAAGACGCACTTGTGGCTGGTACAGACATTCTTCGTGCGGCGGCTTCGTTTCGTGTGTATTACGCGAATGTGTACCAACAAACCTCCCTCCTCACATCGCGGGCGGCGAGTTGTTTACTGTCGTCTTTTCATCTTATTGTCTGTCACGCCGCTGTGACGGCCTGTGTGGCTACACTTATGATGGTGTTGTACAGTGAACAAGGACTCGACCTTCCTGGCGCCATGAATCGAGCAGGCTCCATCACATTTATGCTCCTCGTCGTCTCGTTTGTTTCACTTAGCTGTCTAGAGCAACTCGTGGCGGAGCGAAAATTGTATGTGGTGGAGCGTGAAAATGGATTTTACCGCTCATTGCCGTATCTCTTTTCAAAGGTGGTGGTTGATATTTTACCTCTGCGTGTTGTCCCTGCGTTGGTGTTGTCAGCACTCATTTACTTTCCAATGGGATTGCGTATAGATGGTGGAATGCACTTTATATGGTTTATCATCATTGTTGTGCTCTTCTCTGTGCAGATGACTCTTCTCGTATTGTGTGTTGGTATCATCACAGGTAGTTTCGGTGCGGCCGCACTCCTCAGTAGTATTATTATACTATGGAATTTTGTTTTTGGAGGTTTACTCGTGCAGAAGGAAACGGTGCCATCGGGATTGCGTCCATTTCAATCCATCTCACCATTTTTCCTCGCGTTTGAGGCGTTACTTGTGAATGAGTTGGATGGACAAGATTGTACATTTTCCCCAACCGATGAGACGGGACGACAATCCTCCACGAGCATCGCTATTATGTGTGTACAATACCTCACAAATATTGGATTGAGGCCAATTCGCTTCAATAATGATGTCGCGCTGCTCGCCGCATATATTGTGATTCTTTTGGCATTTTTGTGGTTATTGCTTTCGAAATTTGTGTCCATTGTGAGGTGAGTACGTTTTCCTCTCTCTTTCTCTTTCTTTTTACCTTTTTTTTTTTTTTTGGTTACCGCTTTTTTTTTTTTTTTTGATATTTAGTGTATGTGTGTGTATGAACGATGAACGTGTGAAAACGAAAACCAAAGAAAAAAATGATAATAAACCAAAAAAAAAAATACAAGCAAAAGTGATTATGATGTTTGATTTTTTTAAAATGAAGAACAAAGGGAAAAATAAAATAAAAATTATCTCCCCTTCAACAAAAAAAAAAAATTAGTAAATTTGTTTTCTCTTTCACCTTGGGTGCGCATGTTTTTTTTTTTTTGTTTTGTTTTGTTTTGTTTTATTGCGTAGGTACAAATTGAATAAGCGAAGATGCTTTCTTTTTCTTTTATTACGCTGTCGCGTATTCCTTTATGTAACCAACTAGCTAGTAAGTCCCTCTAAAGCATACCATGCTAGTGAGGTTTTCGCTCATTCCTAAGCAAAGCAAAAAAAAAAAAAACGAAAACATGAGAACTCTTGAAGTCGCAGTGGAAGAAAATGGGGGAATGGGCACACACCAAACCGAAAATTTTTAAAAAAAAGAAAAATGATGCAAAAAAAAAAAGGGGGGAAGGTGGAAGATTTTCTTGATGTCTTTTTGTTGTTGTCGTAATGAAATGTATGTGAAACTTTTTTTCTTTTTTCGTAGGTTTTTCTTTTTTGTGTTTGTTTTTATTCCCTGTGCCAACGTAGAGACTATACGTAATTGTTTTCCTCTTTTTTTCTTTTTTTTTTTCGTTTCCCCAATTTTTATTTTATTCTATCATTGTTGTTTTTCCACTAATGTACACAGCAAAACGAGTGTTTATAGGGTTATGCAACAATCTATAGGGATTTGGGACGCTTGTAGAATGGTTGAAATGAGATTCCTCTTGTTGTTTCACGTATCATCTATTTCTTTATACAAGTTGTTTTGCTTTTCTTTTTGTTTTGTCGTCTTTTCTGTGTCTGCGTGTGCGTTTCCATGCACATGCGTGTACATTGGAGTATACGATATGTGTGTGAGTATATTTGTTTTTACGCATGACGTTTTTTTTTTTTTTGCAATTGAGTGTACAAAAAGTGGGATAAGAACGTCACCTAGAAGAAATTTTTACATGTATGGTCAAATTATTACCCTCATTATTCATTCCTGTTGTTCCTTTTTTTGATTTTTTCTTTTTGCATACTTGATGCAACTTCTATTTCTTTGTGTTTTTTGTGTATTTTTCGCGAGCAATACATTTATTTTCTTTTTTTTTTTTTTCATGTTTCTTATTTGATTCTTGGTTCATTGACTTTCCTTTGCTATCATGTTTGATTTAGTAAGTGTGACGTTCTTTTTGGTGTCATTCTTCTTATTTTCTTTTATCTTTTTCCTTCTTTAGATGTCTTCGTTGCGGGATCATCGTTTCCCCCTTCCCAAAGGCAATGAATACCAATGGCGCAACCTTTATATCCGTCAGTTTGGCTTCTGCTCGTACATGCCGCCTATGCCCAGCATGCCGCGCAATCCCAACACCGCCTCTCCGCGTCGCCGAAGTCCATCTCGACACCACGACGACGTCAGCTATGACGGCATAAGTGACGATGACGACGTGCGAAACGAGTGGTCGCGGCTGAGCGGCTCCCGCAGCGATCGCGACGCCGGCCTCGACCGCCTCAACCAGCTCACCGATGAGCAGCTCTTCTCGCCAAGTCTCTTCACGTTTCTCAGTCGAAGCGGAAGTCTCGACCTCCCGATGTCGGAGCGTGCGCCGTGCCCGGCCCGCCCGCCGCGCGATCGGCTGCCGTTGCAGCGCAAGTCTATGGTCCTCCCCTCCATTCTGCGCGCGGGGAGTCTGCCGCAGCGCAACGCGGAGGGTCATGTCGCGTTCCCCTCCAACTCCCCACGCGCCGAGGAGACGGCGGCGGCGAAGTTGGCAGGGGAGGTCGCCCTCACACGACTGCAGCGGGAGACATGGCAACTCTTGATGGATAATCGCATCATGACATGGTTTGAACGCGAGGCGAATGAGCGGGGACGGATCGCGGCAAGCGTACAGCGCCGATTGTTGGAGGTCGTTTCATGGACCCCAACACAGCGACAACGGGTCGCAATTAAGACGGAGACGGATACACATACGGCTACCTTTCATGTATTGGGCGATCCTGCACAAAGTCAACTCTCCCAATCAACGAACTCACATCCAAAACAACCCCAGTCATCAAATTCCGCCCCACCTGAGATATCTGCCACATTGGAGGATGAACGTCTTATGCAGACGTTGGAGCGTTTTGGTCCTTTTTTTGCCGTCATCTCACCCTCAGAAATACTAAACCGACTCTTTGGACAGTTAGAAACCCGAAAAACTACTTCCAAACGCTCCGTGGTGGGGGATACTGTGGGACTTCCACTTCTAAGTCAATATGCAACTTGGCGGGAAGCGTATGAAAACCGCAAAGCGTGGACCCTCGCCCCGTTCAGTTATTTTCTTATTCATGATTGTAGTTATAATTATGCCCATATTTCCGCATTGTATGTGTTACTCGATCTCATTAACAGTGTCGCTCACACACACACACATGACTGCGCGACAAGCGATAGGCAAGAGCAATCGGGTTTCGACTTGGGGAACCGACGTGGTCGTTCCAAGGAGGTGCCCGTCTGTCCGCTTTATGTAATGCAACAGCTCTCGGATGATCTCATCCTCGCCTTTGAGCAGAGCGCTGCGCGCACCACACTGCCCATGGCACTTTATGTAATAGACTTTCTTTTGGATTTGCTCATAGACCCCGACACGGCGACACGCTTTCTTAGCACAGATGCCCTTCGCCAACAACGTTTCCAAAGTGGAGGAGAAGGAGAAAATATGAATGTACCAGCAGGTGGAAATAGGGCGCAAACGAAATCGGATAGTAAAGTGCATCAAGATGAAATCCCTGGGAATGGTGCCTCTGTCCTCGCCGCCGCCACCGCGGCAACGGCCGTATCTGCAGCAATCTCTACCGCCTCCCTCGGTTCTGCTCCCGCTCCTTCTCCCGCTCCTGTGCATGTTCCCGTCAGCGTGGAAAGGGTTGGACCCATGGATAAATCAAACGAGCAACTCCTCTCCCACTCCCTGCCGTTAACGATGAGTGTGGAGGGTAGCATGGGTACGCGCTCCCTCGGCGGAACGCATGCAACCCTCATCTCAGACGACCTTGAACCGACCGAGTGGATACAACTAAAGCAGTTAAACGACACCACGTTTGAAGATCTCTTCACGCTTGTGCACTGGTTTGTTGACGCCCCTACAGCCAACAGTGGGATTCCTATGCAATATGAACCAGAGCCACACAAGGTAGAGGTAGAATCTATAAATGCCTTCTCCTTGATGTCGTTGCGTTCCAAACGAAACTCCGCTTGGGGTGGTAGTCGTCGCACAACAGCGACGTCAAGCGCGGCGGAGAGTCGACGCATTCCTGGTGTACCTGCCACCTCCGTGGCTAGCTCAGTGGTGCGAGAGGCAACCTACATTGTCAGTCGTACCCAAGAATATGAGGCGACATCCTCCGTGGTGGAAGCCATCATACGTTACGAGGTGCACCGACAACAACTCATTGAGATGCGCTTGGTGGAGCAACGTAATCGCGCCGCGATGGCGGCAGCAGGAAAACGACCTAAAAAAAGAAAACTTGGCGCCACGCATCGAGTTCCCATACCAGAGAAAGCAGCTATCCCACCAGAATTACCAGCCGGGGCAACACTCTTGTCCTCGCCTTTGGCATTTATGACGACATACATTCGTCTACATGGGGCACCATGGCTCAAAGAACTACTCAGTCGTCTCTTTAATATTCTCCGAAAGGAAAGTGTATTACTTTATGTAAACGCATGTGAACTCGAACCGCCACCACGGCAGCCATCCATGCAAGAGTCTGTTTCACTTCAGAGCATTAGCATGGAGCAAATACAATCACCAGGAGTACCAGCTTTTTCTAATGATTTCTTTCGCTGGCGTCACTTGACGGAACAGGAACGATCCTATCACTATCGTCTGGAGCGACTTGAGGATCTCATCTGTCAAGATATTCAATATGTCATGAATGAATTTTTTAGTGCACTTTACGGTAAGCGTTCCATGACACGTCTACCACAAGGTATCTCTGTGCTTCTCACAAGTCTATGCACGACAATTCACCTCCATTTATTGAGTCAGCATGCAATAGTAGATGAGAGTAACGATAAACCTGCCATACGTGTACGTCGGTGCCTGGATGAGATGCGACAAAAACGTGTTACAGGTGGAGGTCATGGAGGTATGTGGGGGCATGGGCAAGGGCATCGACAGCACGACTCCACAGACCGACTTATTCGAAGCATTGAGCATCATCGTTTGGCTAAATTTATCCTCTTCGATTCATGGATTTTGCCTTCGATGAACAATGCTGTGAAGTTTGGATTTCTTCCCGAAACTGCCTCAAATCATCTCCGCTGGAACATGGACGCATTTGCTCGGTACCTCAAAATTCTTGTAAACGCCTCCTTTATACCCTCTGATGGGGTAGATCCCTATATTCATACGACATCTATTACCCCATCCGGGGCTACAACAAATGTGGGATCACCAGGAGTAGGAGGATTAC
The DNA here is from genome assembly GCA_030849715.1 of Trypanosoma mega. Classification (NCBI taxonomy): domain Eukaryota; phylum Euglenozoa; class Kinetoplastea; order Trypanosomatida; family Trypanosomatidae; genus Trypanosoma; species Trypanosoma mega. The sequence continues at coordinate 33,084 of JASANV010001487.1, read as the reverse complement.
CAGCAGCGGGAACCCCCGGCTCTACTGGGACTGGAACATCCTTACACAACAATCCTTTGCGTAGTGGGATAGCCACATCTCCTCAAGCAGATAAAAGAGCTCGCTCTATCCTCGACACGATTCATCAACGCTGCAACACGGTGAAGGTACCACCTTTTATTAATGGTATCTATGACGTGACAAGCGGATCCCTCATGCAAGTGTTTCATAACCCCGGCTTCGATGAAGAGGAAGTGGGTGTGGGATTTACATTTGGTGACTCCCCAACCTACGATTCACCCGACAAGCGGCGTAATGGACGAAATGTTCGCAGTGCTACACAACGTGGTAATTCTCCCGATGCATCCCCAAAAGAGGTAAGCAAGACATATTGTGATCTCTCTGGTGCGTTGAGCTCACTTAATGAGTCCCTGGGCATCACGGGAGGCGCGGATGATGGTGAAACGTACGAAGATGACGTGGATGTCACACCGGCTCGTATTCTGAATATTTTCTGTGCTCGTGCCTCGGGTGATATTTCGGCTAAAGTTGTCGTACCCGAGTATGATGTGGCTCCGACAGCAGCTGCGGCATGCATTTCAAAAGCCTTTTCCATCATGAGTGGACAACACGAGGTAGTGCACAACGCTGTCCTCTCTGGTAACATTATTGGACACTTTAAGTCTTCACCATACCTTACTTGTTTGATGGGTGTTCTGTTACACCCCCGCTCCGCATCCAAGGCACTAGAGAATGTTTTCCATAACAGTCGATCCTTTTACAATTCCCTCATGAAACCCCTTCAGGATGAAAGTCTTCTCTCGTTACTTTTCTCCCTTACAGGGCACAGGCGCACTCCTATAGTGGACTCCAATGAGCTTATCCCCCTCATTGCTGCCATACCAATCGAGGCGGAAGGAGACCAACTTCCACCATCACTTTTAGCGTGGGAAGCGGCAACACGTCGACTAATGCGGCGACGTGCTCTCGCCACAACAGGTGAGGCGCTTCAACCGGAGGAAACCATCCCACCACTTCTCCGCCGTTGCGCCCCAACATGTGGGAAGGAGACACTACAAGCGACTGCTGGTGTTATTCAGCGAGAGATGCAGCAAGTGCCAATTTGCTTCGACACATGGTGGCGCGCCATTGCTGTCGCTCTCACAGTGAAGGCCATGAACGTTATGGAGGAGTGCAGTGACGCGCGCTCGACACAGTGGGAGCAGTGGTGTAGCACCCAAATGCGAGAAGTGCAGCGGGAGTACCGAGGCTTGTGCGCGTACTTTACACAACAGAAGGGAGCAAAATTGGACATCCCGAAATCCAGGGCACTCTCGTATCTCAAGGATAGGAAAAGCCGACGCAGCTCCTCTCTCGTCACGTCAAACATCAACACCGGGTTACAGACCGAAGCGCAGAAGCGTCGCAAGAGTAAACGAAAGCCTTCTAAACCGACACGCAAGAGATCGGCTCGAAGCAACAAATCAGAAGACGAATAAAATCCCTTACTCACTCTTCTTTATCTATACATATATATTTATATATATGTATGTGTGATGATGTTTTGCCTTGTTGTGGTAATTTTGCTATTATTGGTGGCGATATTATTTGCTTGCTATATGATGTAAATGAGTTTTTTTTTTATGATGGAAGCGTTTTGATTTGTATGTGCCTTACTTTTCCACTTCATCTTTGCGTAGCATACTTCCCTTCACAGAATGCCGTTGTTCTTGTTGTTATTGTTTTTGCTTTTTGGGGGTGTTCATCAACGGGAAAAAAAGTACATTGTGCACTGTTTTTATCTCCATCAACCGCTCCTCTTTTCTTCTTAGCATCCTTTGTCCTACACCATACACTAAAGCCTTTAGACAACTCATACATTCATAAAACACCAATCTGACACACCTGAAATGGAATCCGACAGTCAGAAAGCAAATGATCTTGCCGCTGAATTCATCACACGTCTTCATGAAACTGAGGCACTTCACTACGCGCTGCGTCTTGACACCCTCAATGGTATTCGTTGCTTGCGATACTACACAGATGTCCTCTCAGGTCTCGCATTACTTTCAACTACAAAAAAACGCGTCCCTACAGATTAAGAAACGTGGAAGTGATTCTCCTCACACAAATGGTTAAAATGAGCAACTAGGGTATCCCCCATCGTCACAATCATCCTAATTTCCAGAAAAAAAGCACCGCTCACTATGCGCACGGTAAACATGTACAGACACATATCGCTGTTGCACTGAATGCCCTAATAATAGGAAGCCACCCCTCACACCTATCAATTCCCCCACCCCTCTGTTTGTATCTACTTGTTCCTCCAAATGCCTCTTTTCTTCGTATCCTTTGTTTTTTTTCCTCTTCTTTTCTTTTTTGCTTTATTGACACTGCTGCTGCTGCTGTTATCTTATCTTATCTTGTGCGCAGATTGCCAGACATAGGTCGAGGTACAAGGAGCGGATGACATCGCCGAGTGAACCAAAGGCGTACCACAGCCGTGTGGAGCCGTTCGGCGACGGCTCGCGCATTGTGCTGTCGTCGCCGGACCTGCGCGTGGCGCTGCTGACGACGGGCGCGACGCTTGCGTCGGTGCAGTACCGCGCGCCGCACCTTGCCGGGCGTGGCGCGGCCGACGGCGAGGGCTGGGTGGAGCTGACGCTGGGCCACGACACGCCGGAGGAGTTCGCGCGCGACACGGCCTACATGGGCCGCACCGTTGGCCGCTATGCCGGGCGCATTGCGGGGGGCGAGATGCGCCTCGGCGAGCGCACGTACAAACTGCTGCAGAACGACGGGCGCCACACACTGCACGGCGGCCCCGACGGCTTCTCGGCGCGGCCGTGGAAGTACATCCTCGTCGAGGGCGAGGAGGAGCTGGGCGTGTCGTTCCACCTCATCTCGCCGCACCTCGACCAGGGCTTCCCCGGCGAGCTCTTCGTGACGGCGACGTACGCCATCGTGAAGCACCGCCCGGCGACGCTCCGCTGGCGGCTGCAGGCCGTCCTCGCCGACCACACACCGGTCGCCGCGACCGCCGTGAACCTCTGCAACCACGTGTACTGGAACCTCAACGGCGTCCCGCGGCGCGGGGGGGCGCGGGCGCGGCCGGACCCCGTCGTGAACCACAGCCTGCAGCTGCACTCGGACTACTACGCCGAGACGGACGGCGAGCTGATCCCGACCGGCGCGATGCGTCCGGCAGGGGAGGCGCCGCACGGCTACCGACAGCGCCGCCCGCTGCGCGACGGCATCGCCGCCACCGCGGAGGACGGCCGCGACCCGCCGGGCTACGACGACCCCGTCGCGCTCGACAAGTGGGACGCCACACTGCGCGAGGCGGCCATCCTGCACAGCCCGGACACGGGCATCGCGATGCTCGTCGAGACGACGTCGCCGGCGGTCATCGTCTACACAGCCAACCACCTCCCCGAGGAGGTCAGCGGCGAGGCGGGAGAGCGGTTCCAGCGGCACAGCGGCATCAGCCTCGAGACGCAGTACTTCCCAAACTCACCAAACAACAGCAAATTCCCAACCACGGAGCTCCGAAAGGGTGAACGCTACGACGAAACAACGGTGTGTAAATTCAGTGTTTTAAACACACCCCAATCACACATGTGAAGCCCTTTTTATACAAAAAACAAAAATAGCGTGTATTCAGTATGCTCGGTGCAATGAATATTGTGTACAAGGAAACACAAACACACGCATATATATATATATATATATATATATATAACGATTATTGGAATTGATTGTTTTTGGAAAAGCTGAAAAATGGGAGAAACAACGAGGGAGGTAAGGGATGGCATTTAACAACGACCCTTTTAAAGGTTTCCAGAGAAAAACGAAAAATGCACGAGAAAAAAAAAGGGAGCGAAACAGATAATCGATGTTGCTTTTTCTTAAATGAAGAGGGCAGAACAAAAGAAATGGATAAAGAATTTTTACTTATCAAGTAGGGACAAAAGAAAAAAAAAAACGAATTTTGATGAGAAATAACTGGATAATGGACTACAACACTAAAATAAATTACAATTTCAAAAAAAAAGAGGTTGTACGACATTTTCCGAGTACATTCCACAAAAAACAAACATGGAAAAAAAAAAACGAAATGTTTTTTGTGTTGTGTTATTACCTTCTTTTTTTTTACTTATTTTGCGATATGTTTTTGTTTGTTAAACAAATCCTTCGGCTATGATTTACTACTTTTATCACGTGTGACCTTGCACCGCGCCTATTCTGCTATGGCGTTCTTCGAATGATTCTCCGGTGCAGAAATGGCGACAATAATGACGTCTTTCCGTGCTTTGGCGGTCATTTTGACACCACCCACCTCAAGACGTTTGGGTGAGACAGACAAAACCGTTCCTCACACCTATCAATTCCCCCACCCCTCTGTTTGTATCTACTTGTTCCTCCAAATGCCTCTTTTCTTCGTATCCTTTGTTTTTTTTCCTCTTCTTTTCTTTTTTGCTTTATTGACACTGCTGCTGCTGCTGTTATCTTATCTTATCTTGTGCGCAGATTGCCAGACATAGGTCGAGGTACAAGGAGCGGATGACATCGCCGAGTGAACCAAAGGCGTACCACAGCCGTGTGGAGCCGTTCGGCGACGGCTCGCGCATTGTGCTGTCGTCGCCGGACCTGCGCGTGGCGCTGCTGACGACGGGCGCGACGCTTGCGTCGGTGCAGTACCGCGCGCCGCACCTTGCCGGGCGTGGCGCGGCCGACGGCGAGGGCTGGGTGGAGCTGACGCTGGGCCACGACACGCCGGAGGAGTTCGCGCGCGACACGGCCTACATGGGCCGCACCGTTGGCCGCTATGCCGGGCGCATTGCGGGGGGCGAGATGCGCCTCGGCGAGCGCACGTACAAACTGCTGCAGAACGACGGGCGCCACACACTGCACGGCGGCCCCGACGGCTTCTCGGCGCGGCCGTGGAAGTACATCCTCGTCGAGGGCGAGGAGGAGCTGGGCGTGTCGTTCCACCTCATCTCGCCGCACCTCGACCAGGGCTTCCCCGGCGAGCTCTTCGTGACGGCGACGTACGCCATCGTGAAGCACCGCCCGGCGACGCTCCGCTGGCGGCTGCAGGCCGTCCTCGCCGACCACACACCGGTCGCCGCGACCGCCGTGAACCTCTGCAACCACGTGTACTGGAACCTCAACGGCGTCCCGCGGCGCGGGGGGGCGCGGGCGCGGCCGGACCCCGTCGTGAACCACAGCCTGCAGCTGCACTCGGACTACTACGCCGAGACGGACGGCGAGCTGATCCCGACCGGCGCGATGCGTCCGGCAGGGGAGGCGCCGCACGGCTACCGACAGCGCCGCCCGCTGCGCGACGGCATCGCCGCCACCGCGGAGGACGGCCGCGACCCGCCGGGCTACGACGACCCCGTCGCGCTCGACAAGTGGGACGCCACACTGCGCGAGGCGGCCATCCTGCACAGCCCGGACACGGGCATCGCGATGCTCGTCGAGACGACGTCGCCGGCGGTCATCGTCTACACAGCCAACCACCTCCCCGAGGAGGTCAGCGGCGAGGCGGGAGAGCGGTTCCAGCGGCACAGCGGCATCAGCCTCGAGACGCAGTACTTCCCAAACTCACCAAACAACAGCAAATTCCCAACCACGGAGCTCCGAAAGGGTGAACGCTACGACGAAACAACGGTGTGCATATTCAGGCTACTGGACGGTACAAAAAGCAATGAAAACGTAGAAGGTAATGTCTAATAGGTACATTTTTTGTGGTGGTGGTGGCCTATGAAGACAGTACGTTAACGCAAATAGGTAGGTTGCAAAAGTGAGCTATGAGTTGAATATGAAACGAAAAGGAAAAGAAAACGTATTAGGGAGAAAGAGAGTGACCACCAACGAGAGAAAAAAGGGGGAAAAAACTTGTCGACAAAACGACGGTAAATGGTTTGTGAAAAAACAAGGGAGGGATGTAATGAAGAGCAGAAAATTCGGGCTTTATAGAACTGTGGCACATTAAGTCTCTCTTTGGTTGTGTGAAGTTGTTTTTGCTTTTTTTTTTGTTGTTGTTCCTCTCTTTTGAAGCGTTTTTTTTTTTTACGTTATATATATATATAAATAAGTCATGAAGCAACACTTATTTGAGCTCGTATCACTTAGAAAGTAAAGATGTTCACTTCTATATTGTGCGTAATGTTAAAATTTTTCGATTATGTTTTGATTTGTGTTTGTTTGGTGTTTTTCTTCCTTTCTACTCTTTAGTTTTAGGCAAATCGTGCTGGGGGCGGGTGGAGGTATTGTGGTATTCTTTTCTCTTCTACCCTCCAGTGTCCGTTTGTTTGTTTGTTTTTGTTTTTTCCGTACGGCTAGGCAGAGAAGATTGGGTGTTGTTGTGAATCGTTTGGCAGCCAGATTAGTCCACCCTCCCCCATCCCGTTTTTTTTCTCTTTTTTTTACGCTATTTAATGAACATTGTGACAACGTATTTTCTCGTGAAGCGCGTTCCCGGTAGCATTTGCTTGGGTGACGCAACGCTGTCACACGCGGCGCTTCGTCAGGCGGAGTATGTGGACTGCATTCGCCGCAATCTCCTTCACCCGCATGTCTCCTCTCTGCACCTTCTCGTTGAGGGCCGTGAGGCGTACAGTCACTTGCGGCAAAACGTGTTGCATGGCACATCACTCCGTCTTTCTTTGGCGCTGCGTCGAAAGTTGGTGCCTGTTCCGCGTCACACCGATGTGCAACCAACGTACGCCGACCTCTTTCGCCACGCCGACCAATTGCTGCGTGGACAACTCGTCATGATTTGTAATGCCGACATTTATCTCCCCCCGCATCGCGCCAATGTGGGGGCACTGGCAACGCTCGTGAATGCGTCACAAAATGGTGGTAACGGACGCGTTGCCTTGGCGCTGACGCGGTATGAAAGCGAAGACCCACATGATGCGGCGCTTGTTTATGATTACAGAGGTTCACATGACGCCTTTGTGGTGCGCCCACCGTTTCCAGTGTGTTTCATGCAGAAGGTGCAGCACAGGCAGAACTGCTACAAGGCGGAGAATATTGTGTTGTATGAGCTGCGGCGGAGTGGGTATGCGGTGGTCAATCCTTGTATGAGCTTTATGATTGTGCACCAACACGCGGCAGATGTGCGGCAATGGCTGCCCGCAGTAGACGAGCAGCGATACGCGCGAGCGGCCCCATGTACCATCGAGGAAGCCTTTCATACAATACGTAGTGTTGGCGGCTTTGGTCTTGGATGAGAAGGAAGTGGATTGTGAACTCAAGTCAAATGAAGAAGGATGGCAGAGAGAGAGAGAGAGAGAGAGAGAGAGAGAGAGAGAAGGCGATATCGAAAGAAAGGACGAAACGTATGCTATTTTTTTAAAAAAATGAAATGGAAAGTTTAAAGTGACCGAAAAGAAAAAAAGGAATAGAAAATGTATCATTTTTCTTGGTAGCGGTTATGTTGAAGGGAACATGAATGTGAGGGTAAGCACTGACTGTTTGATTGTGATTATTATTGCTGTTTGGAAGAGTTTACATGGCCTTCTTTTCTTTGCTTATTTTTGTGTTTTCTTTTGTTTTCCCTATTGTTACTGGAATGTGCGGAACACTCAAAGGAAACTCACCTTGTTTATCTTTTGATAATTGGTACATATGTCTATTTTTACGGATAGATTGACTAATGGATACATTTTTGTTGAGATAACTCAATTACTGTAGTTTACAAGTTGGGGAGACCTTATTACTATTAGGACTACTTGTTGTTGTTTCTCTCGCACAAAAATATAATACGTACATATATATATATATATATATATATATATATATATGATTAACAATGTGTAAAGGATTTGTCACATGTTGCTATCTGCTTTACTTTTTGTTTTGTTTTGTTGTTTTGTTTTTGCCGTTGAATGTAATAGTTCTACCCTTTGCGTAATGCGCACAGACGACACCACAGTTGTGGACGGATCTTCTCCACTCCCTCTCTCCTCCGCCTCCTCCACGCCGCCCGGGTATTCGAGTGTGGGTAGTACGATACGACTGAGTGTGCGTTACACCCTCGCCGATGTTGCGCGTCGTCCGCGTAACTGCCTTATCGGTGCTGTGGCTGTTCTTCTTCTTATTTCCTTTGTCGGTGCCGTACTGCTCGGCATCACGAAAGCCCCTCACGTGCTTCTCCGACTCGCGGAGTTAACTGTTGGGGAAGTTGACATTCTCCTCTTGGAAGATTCCTTTATTAACGCGACCGCCCTCGAATCGCGTCTAGTGGGTGTCTCAGGTGTCCGGGGAGCCGCCCCGCGCTGGTTTTCCCGCGTTACAGGTTTTGCACCGCGAGAGATGGGCTCCAGGGAAGCCGTCAAGCAGACTCAAGTCAACGTGTTGGTCATTGACAGCGCACATGAACGGGATATTGGCCTTGGTCGCGCTTGGAGGCACCGTGACACTGGGTACGCCGAGGCACATGTGCACAGTGCTGTTTTAGACTACATCAAGGTGCGGCCAAACCACGGGGAACGATTGGGTCTCACCGTGCCACTTGAAATGATATTTGCAAAGTTAGATGACGTGCCGCAAATACGTCGTCCGACGACAATGAAAGACCTTACCTCGTTTTACCTCATGCAATTCTTCCTGTCCAATCACATCACCAAGAATAAGATTTCCATCACAGATGCCATTACATCACAATTTTTAGTTCACGTCGTGGATGCGGTGGACGGCTCTAACGGGAAGTTTCCATCCGATGTTGGTAATATTGTGGTCATGGACTACAAAAAAATCGTGGCTGCAATGGCGGAGAGCAGTTGTGCCTCTGGTATTTCATCTATCATTCCTGTCAAGGGACTCAAGCTTCCCACCACACCGGATGTGTTTGGTATAGATAACCTGATGCGTAGTGTCGACATGCGCAGCCATGCCATGCTCCTTGCCATTGTGTTGCAGAATCGTCGCCAACTGTACAAACCATCCGATAACGCTGCGGGTTTGACGGATGTGAGCGGATCCGTAATGCGAGCGATAGGACTCGATTACCCTGGCTTCGTGCACTTTCCACTATTTGAGGCGGTACAAGAGCTCGAGATGTTTCGCTCGATTCTCGTGTCCATATTAGTGAGTGTCTCCGTGGGTATTGTGGTGCTGGGTGGGATAGTCCTCACCGCACTACTGGAAACCAACGCAGACGAGCGACAGTTGGAGTTGGCATTAATGCGAGCACTTGGTTTTACAAAGCGTTGCGTCGTTTCCCTTCTTGTCACGCAATCTCTTGCCTTTTTGTTGCCCAGTCTTCTTATTGGTGCGGTCGCCCTTTTTGGTATAAACGTTGCATTGGAGTACGCTCTCATCGCCTTCACGCATGATGAGGCACAGTCAACTGTGATCCCTTGGATACCATACGTCATTGCCCTTTTGCTCGGTGTCATTTTACCCACCTTGGCGACCTGGACACCGGTCTCCCGTGCGCTTAATAGTAGTTTACGTGATGCAATGGATGTGTACCGTCAGACGCAAAGCGAGGTACGAGTTGTGATGATTCGTCTTGAGGAATTGGGACTTGCTACATGGCAAGTTACACTCGGCATTTTTCTCGTAGTTTTAGGATTTATTGTATACTACATGATTCCATTTTCATTTATTTTTCAGAACTTGCCTCTCTTTTTTACGCTACTGAGTATTATTCTTATTGTGATGGTGTCGGGTCTATGTTTGATCATGCTTGTGGCTGAACCGTGCATAGAGTCTTTTTTTCTCTGGCTCATGTTATGGGGATCCGAAAAACATCTTAAGACGCTTGTGAGTAAAAATCTTGAGGATCACCGCAGACGAAACTCTAAAGCGTTTATGATGTTTCTTCTCAGCACCACCTCTGTTATATCGGGTGGGGTTATCTTCGCCCTGCTTGGGGAGACGAGCAAACAAATGGCGCAGATATCTGGCGGCGCTGACGTTACGATCCGTTCCTTGTCCTTTCGTTTCCCACTGAATGTGGAGACCCTCGACACCTTTCTTAAGGAACGGCGTGGTGTCGAGGTCGAGGAGTGGGCGTACCGAAGCTTTGCTCTTCACTTCTACCCGCAAATCGTAAGCCATACCCATCTGGGGACTATTATTGGTACAGGGGATGACATGCCCATTGTGGCCGTCTCCCCGACATACCTTCGCACCGTTTACCCGGACTTTGTCCTCGACAGCGCCAGGGACGCGCGATACAAGTACAGCGAGACACCCGATGGAATACCGGATTTTGTGCGAAGTATGTATGATCATCCACCCGCGGCTGCCTTCTCGGGTAAGTACCGAATGGTCGCCACAGGGTTTCCGCCTGGACGGGAGTTACCAAACGTATCTGCCAAACTCTCCATCACAGTTCCCGCAATTCTGCCGACAGTGATTGGCGATACGTTCGGTGTGGAAGTGGGGCATGGAGTGCTTTTGAAGTACAAGTATAGAACGAGCCAAGATGTGGCAACGACGACCTTTTACGTCCAACCGCGAGCTCTGATGAATCGTTTGTCTGGATTTCCCTCCATGTCCTCTATGCAGGTTGGGAATTTGCCTGCGGGGCCTGTCATCATTCCAGAAACGTTCTTTAAAATATTGTTGAATCCCGTGAATATTGACTTTGGAGAGAAGAATGTTCGCATTGCACACCATGCCATCACGGAGGTGTTTCAACGGGTGCTTTATATTCGCCTTTGCAAAGGAATTACTGCACGTAACCGCAGATCTCTCGTCAACATTCTACGAGCGCAATCGAACATGGATCACCACATTGTGGTAGACACCCATGAAATTTTGGAGGAACTTCAAATTGTTGAAAAGTTTATCAACTGCTTGTTCTATTTTACTGCTCTTGTGTGTATCTCTCTCTGTACATTGATGATGTGGATCACGTTTGTCGCTAATGTACGACTTAATGCATGGACGCTGGGTGTTCTACGGGCGATAGGATTTCGAAAGTCACAAATTCTGCGATGCATTCTTTATGAAGCATTTAGTATTGTTTTGTCCGCCTTTTCATTGGGTATCATTGTGGGGATTGCTGTAAGTGTGGCGTTGGGTCTGCAACTGACCTCTCTGTTTTCATTACCGTTTGTTTTACCACTTCCGTATAAACTTATAGGGGTTCTGTTTGGACTTGCTGTGGTTTCAGCTCTCATCGGATCTCTCCTCTCATTTCGCGTGATTGGCAAGAAGAGTATTGTGCGTACTTTGAAGCAACTTTGACTTGGAATGTGTACTTTTGTAAAAAAGGAGAAAAAAAAAACTACAAGAGAAAATAAAATGAATTTAAAAAAAGAGATGAAAAAGAAATATATATATATATATATAAGATATACATGTTTATATTTCCTACGCTTAAGATTTTGAGAAGAGAAAAGATGAGAGGGCAATGAAGAACCAATAGCGATTTTTTTTTATTTATGTGTGTGTGTGTGTGTCTATATGTGCCAAATATGGAGGAGTGAATATCTACATAAAGTTGGACATAACTGTAATTTGACGTCATAAAAAATGTGTCTGTTTTTTTTTTTTTTTCTTTGTCGAATACATTTTCAAGAGGAAGGACAAAAAGACTTTTTGGACTTGTGCTTTTCTTTTTGTTTGTTTGCCTTTGGAATTTTCTCTAAGCCTCGTATTTTATGGAATGTAGCATCATTTATTTCTCTTATTGCTCGTTCACTATTTGTAGTCCAGACATAGTTGATATCCATACATCCCCTTCTCCTTTCTAAATCTTTTTTTGTTTGATTTTGCGTTTTTGGTTGTATTTGCTATGACATTTTTCTTTATGATGTTTCCCTTTTTTTTAATGTTTATTTAAGCATTAAAATTGGATAATAAAAGAAAAAAGAAAAGAAAATGTTCTTGTAAATGAGCTCAAAATAGCTGCAAAGAGTGAAAGCTAACTGAATCTCTAAACTTTAAAGAATGGAATCATGTCGATTTTCTACGTATCTTCAGTTGTTTTTGTTTTTGTTTTTTGCTTAGACGAGAAAGTAGTAATGCGTAAGAGATGTAATGAGCGAGATTGATCGTTTGTTGTGCTGCTGCGTTGCAGTTACTTTTTTCATCTCACCGACTTTGTCGGACAGTGTGTAGGTTAACACCATTTAATTTTTTTTTGTATGTGTGAGAGAGAATACAAGTGCATAACAGGATAGTTATATACAAAGAAAAATGAAGTTCTCTCCCATGCACATTTGCATTTGTGTTTTTATGTATGAGATTTTAAAAAAAAAAAGCAATACTTGAGACATTGTCGGTACCTTTTATTAAAACATTACTAATATTTTCAGTTGTAATTTTTTTTTTTTACTTTCCTTTTTTTTTCTGTTTTTCGCGCCAAGGTTGAACCTGAAGGATTGAACGGGAGGGAGAAAGGAGTACGAACCCACAAACATATCCATCGTTTTGACTCCACCCTCTTGTTGATTTAAATCTCGTGTCTTCACCTCTCTCTCCCTCTTTCTTTCTCTAATGCACGCACTTCGAGCGATGCACTCCTTCACCGAACACGTTCCATTAAACGGGCTTTGCGGCCACACCCTTGGTGGCATCGCGGCGTACAGCAACGGCTCCGACACAACCTTCACCAACAGGCGCCACTACGAAGGCCACTTCTTTACCGGTTACCAATGGCAGTGTGTGGAGTTTGCCCGTCGTTGGTTACTTCACCGTAAAGGACTTGCCCTCCCTCGCTACGACTTTGCGGCCCATTTGGTGCATGTGCGGGAGGTCCATCGGGTGCGGGATGGGACGGCGGTGCGTTGTGTGTTTCACCCCCAAGGCGGTCCGACTCCCCCATTGGCGGATAGTCTCATTGTCTACCCGGGCACAAGGCGTAATCTCGTCGGGCACGTGGGGGTCATCACGGAGGTAACCCCCACACACGTGCGGGTGGCCGATCAGAATCGTTTCTTTCATCATTGGGGAGGGAAAACGTACGCGGCAGAGTTTGATTGGGTTTGTGAGGAGGGGAGGTATTACATTCGGGACGCAGAGTTGGAGTGTCGGGGTTGGCTCACCTTTCCTGGGTGTGCCAACCGCGAGGACGGGGTGCCGTTTGTGGTGGAGCCGCACATGAGGGGTCCGGTCTCCGCCGGATTCTGTCGACGTGTCGGGTACGTGGCGGGACAAGTGAAGTCGCGCTGGACGGGAAGGGAAACGATCTCCTTCAACCCTAACGGAGGGGAGAGGGGGGAGAGGGAACTAAAAGGGTAAGCCATGAAGCTGGGTGGAGGAGGTTGGATAGGGAATGCGGAGAAGAAGTCGAACGACAAGCGAGAGAAAAGAATGAAAGAAAAAGAGAAAGAGAAAGAGAGAATGGAAGTATGACAAAAGTATGAATATGTTTGTAGGTGTGCGGGGGGTGAAACATGAGCAGAGCATGAAGGTTGGTCTAAAAGCATATTGTTATTCTGTTGCGTTTCATACAATGCAATTCGCTTTCTTGGATGGTGAAGATGTCAAGAAAATCTTTTTGTTCTTTTTTTTTTTTGAGAATGTCAAGGAAATGTGAAACGGTTTTGAACCGGTACAATACCGCTTTCTGATTTTCTAAAACGCATTCCATGCAATGTCCCTTCAATATTTGGAAATATGTTGTATCGTGCTTACAAAAAAAGAAGAAAAAGACGATTAACCTTAAAAATGTAGGAATATATATATATATATATATATATATATAAATATGTTAAGATAATTTGGACACATTTTGTTTTGTTCATGTCTTTGTTTTTTTTTCTCTCTATCACATCATTTGTAACATTCTCAGAATTTGTGTATTTGTGTGAGCTTGCAGTGTATTCCTTCTACACGCTAATATTTCCTTTAAGTACATTATTCCGATTTTCTCACTTTACCTTACTTTTTATTCTGCCATGTATAAATAATAACAGTAAAAAGTGAATGTGTGCACTATTTATAAATAAAATTATTATTTTTTATTTACTTTTCTTCACTCTTTTTACTATCATATACTTTTCCTCATTATGAGTCAAAACATACATACACCGTAACCCAATACGACAAAAACAACACACAAAAACGAAAAACGCCTTACCTTCACCAAAGTGTGCACGTATCATTCTCTTTTTTATCGCATCGAGAGAAGGAATACGTTGCTCTTCAACGACAACAACAACAACAACAACAGCAGCCAATGATGCGACGCTGTGCCATTTTGTGTGCCACAGCCCCTGCTGTCCCCAATCTCATTAATGGTGTCCTCACCGAATCCAAGGCGACCACTTTTTATGACGTCATTAACCCCTCCACCAATGTCGTCATTGCCCGCACCCCACAAGCGACACCGGAGGAATTAAATGCGGCCGCCCAAAGCGCCCTCACCGCTCAGCGTCTTTGGCGTGAGGTCTCCATCTCCAATCGCGCCCGTGTGATGCTGCGCTACCAACACCTCCTCAAGACCCACGCCGCCGAATTGGCCCGCCTCATCTCGGAGGAGCAAGGCAAGACGGTGGCCGACGCCGAGGGCGACGTGTTCCGCGGCATGGAGGTTGTCGAGTTCGCCTGCGGCCTTCCCTCCCTCACGATGGGGGAATCCCAGGAGAGCGTCTCGCCGCATGTGGACACATACAGCTACCGCCAACCCCTCGGCGTCACGGCGGGGATTTGCCCGTTTAACTTCCCCGCCATGTGTCCGCTGTGGATGTTCCCCCTCGCCGTGACGTGCGGCAACGCGATGCTTCTTAAGCCGAGCGAAAAGGTCCCCCGCACGTCGATGCACCTCGCCGCCCTCGCCGCGGAGGCGGGACTGCCGCCCGGGGTGCTCAGCATCGTGCACGGCGCGGCCGAGACGGTGGAGTTTCTCTGCCGCGCCCCCGTTGTGCGGGCGGTGAGCTTCGTTGGCGGCGCCACTGCGGCGGCTCGGGTGCATGCGCTGGGCAGCGCGTGCGGGAAACGCGTGCAGGTGAACGGCGGGGCGAAGAACCACGCCGTTGTCCTCCCCGACGCCGACGCGCGGGCGGCGGTGCGGGCCGTCGTTGGCGCCGCGATGGGCGCGGCCGGTCAGCGCTGCATGGCGGTCAGCGTCGTCCTCCTCGTCGGGGCGGCGCGGGCGTGGGTTGGGGAGATCGCCGCCGCCGCCGCCGAGCTGCGCGCGGGGCCGAGCGGGGACTTGGGCGCACTCATCACACGCGACGCGTTGGAACGGGCGCGGCGTCTCATTGGCGAGGCGGAGGCCGCGGGCGCAAAGGTCGTCTTGGACGGACGGACGTGTGAGGTGGAGGGGTTTCCGAACGGGAATTGGCTCGGCCCGACGGTGTTGGCGCACGTCACACCCGACATGACGTGCTACACGGAGGAGATCTTCGCCCCTGTTCTCAGCGTGATGATGGTCGACACCCTCGATGAGGCGATTGAGGTGATTAATGGCAATCCGTATGGAAACGGGTGTGCCATTTTCACCAACAGTGGGGTGGCGGCACGGAAGTTCCAACACGAGGTGGATGTGGGGCAGGTGGGGATTAACGTGCCGATTCCCGTTCCTCTCCCATTCTTCTCCTTCACGGGAAGTCGCGGATCGTTTCGGGGGGATCTTCACTTTTATGGGAAAATGGCCATTCAGTTTTACACCCAAACCAAAACGATTACATCTAATTGGAATCCAAAGCTCTCGGCGAGCTCGGGGAGTCATGTGAATATGCCCATTATGGGAAATAAGTGAGGGGAGGGAAATGGTTTGTTTGAATAATGAAAATGTCACGCCTCATGATTATTCAAACCTCCACGTGTGAATAGAAGGAAGAGAAGACCAAGGAAAAAACAAAAAAAGGAAACAACAGGAAGCACTTTCATCCACGCAGTAACAACAACAGCAACAATTAAAAAAGAAAGGAGAAAAAGAAAAAAAAAATTCTTTTTCCTTTTCTTCCTTGATAGTCCATCGTTTCTCTCTTTCTCCTGTTTTTTTTTTTTTTACCCCTCAACTTGTTTTCCTTTCTCTTATTTATTGACTTTCGCAAATGTGAGTGTGTTTTGTTTTGTTTTTCGAAATCTTTTCTATTATCATAGTATGATTTTCTGATGTTGTTTCTTCTTGACAAAGAGGAAATTTGACAGTTTGTCCCCCTCCATATGTGTTTTTCTATGACTATTATTATTATTATTATTATTACTACTTTCTTATGTTGAATTAGATGCAAACGAAAACGTGAACCTTTGTAAACTTCTACACGAAGCAAAGGACTATTATTTTTTGTGAATGGAGTTTAATCAATTTACCTTTTCTTGTTGCTTTAAGGAAAGCGAAAGCAGAAGAGAAAAAACAAAAAAAACATATGAATGTGAAAAATCTATTGAATTTTCATTTGATGTAATGCTCTTCATTTAATTATTTTCTTGTTCGTGTTGATGGATCTCCACTCTTCTTTTTTTGTTTTTGTTGTTTTTTGTCTCCGGTTGTACACATATGTATCAAACAGTTTAACCAGTCCAAAGATCATCCAAAACGAGGAGAGAAGAAGAAGAAGTCACGAAGACACACACACACCAAGAAAAGAAAAAGAAAAAGAAAACAATTGCGGGGCAGTAATTGCGACCTTTCCTTTTTTTGTTATGTACGGCTCACATCACCGTGTCGCCTCTCTTCGTGGTGGTGTTGGTGAGAGATCACAAACGCAACCGTTTCATCTGTCAAACGCAGACTTTTCGCAACTCCCTGCACAACCCGGCAATCTCGTTTTCTCACCTATTGGATGGCAACAGGAGAATCCCTCCGCCCCGCCGCGATACTCGACAGAGGACACTCATACCATTTCCATGCCTATGCATTCCGCATTTATTCCTGTACTGGTCGCGGAAACACAGGAAGTCGCGCAACACGTTCCCCTCCACACACCAAATGAGCCGAAAGAGAAGAGGGAGAGTCCACACGCACAGGGACACACAACCATGCCGCCGAATCATCAACACTTTTATTCATACCCGTCGCATCTGCTTCGGCAGCAACAGCAACAACAGGAACAGCAACGGCAGCAACAACAGCAGCAACAACGGCAACAGCAGCAACAACAACAGGAACAACAACGGCAACAGGAACAGCAACGGCAGAAACAGCAACAACAACAGCAACAACAGGAACGTTACGGCTCTGCACCGGAATGGGCGGAACACCTCCGCACAATAGCCTCATCATTAAAGGCGCAGCAACAATGGCGCGTGGAGGCGAGCAGTAGGAGTATTGCACTCCTAGCCGAGCTTGTCAAGGGGCAAGAGGCACAGGTGCAAGCACTCCATGGTATTGTGGAGATACTCCAAAGTATGGAAGCAACGAAAAGGGGTGCAAAGGGGACGGAAATGGAATCGCACTCCTCACCTCAACAACAACAACAACAACAAGAGCAAAGAGAAGAAGAAGAAGTAATCGGGCAACAGCAACAATCACAGGGAGGATCTTCACATGAACAAGATCTAACGGAAGTGGATTGCTTCGTGTTGGGCGTTGGAGGCACCTCTGTTTCACCAGATGATGATTTCGATAGTCATAATAAAGACAATAATCGTGTTGATGACAAAACGGAGGTTGCTGGGAAACTCTGGGATGCTACGCATACTGCCTCACAGCTTCAGCCCGTTTTACCAAAGGATTCTACGGCTGCAGAAAGTCAAAATGTGGCAAATGAGCTCTTTGAGGATGACGTCTTCTCCATGTAATGAATAAAATGAATTGTGTGTAAGAAGAGCATCTCAGTTTTTCCTCTGTCACACGAACGGTTTTTAACAAACACGAAATACTTCAAACATGATTCCCTCTTTACTTCACATCCTTTATATACAATACTCTGACTAATTTAATTAGAATACGAAATATTCTTCAGTTATTATTATTATTATTATTATTATTTTGTAATGGGTTTGGGGTGGGAGTTGTTTTATTTCAGATTTTGATTACTATTTTTTTTTCTTTTTTTGTTACCACACATGACTGTATCAGCAGAATGTGTAACTTTTTACTTTTTTCTATTACCTGCTTTCTTTTTTGTTAAGCACTTCTTTTCCTTCTTATAAGTATACGTTTGCACCCATATTGGAAATTTCTTTTGGTGTTCTCCGATTCTCCTGGCCAGATATTTTCTTCTCCATATACTTATACTTCATACTCTTTTTTTTTTTCATTTTCCCCTTCTTCTTCTTCTTCTTCTTCTTCTTCTTTTCCCCTCTTTCTCCCCCTTGTTGTAGCAGTGTTGTTCCTAACAGGTGCGGGATAAATGAACGGTGACTGGCGCAGCATTCTGCATCACAACATCCGCTCCTCCGAGGAGACGCTTCAGCGCCTTCGTGATCGCCAGTCCAATCACGACCCCTCCCAAAAGTCCCCTCTCCCCTCCCACGCCTTCCCTTTTGAGGCGCCCTCCCCCGCCGCCCTCACCGCCCTCGCCGACGCTACACGTCACATGCAGTCCAAGGTGTCGAACTGCCTCGCCGAGCTCGAGGCGGAGCGGGTGGTGCGCGGGAGCGGCATGCGGGAGGCGCAGCGGCAGACGGACGCGCAGTTTGGCGAGTTGCGCGCGATGGTGCAGCAGTTGCGGCGCGAGAACACCGCCCTGACGGATGCGGTCCGTGCGCTGGAGCGGCGCGCGTGGGTGCCGACGGCCGGGGGGGATTTGGCGCGTCGGGTCGAGGAGTTGGAGGCGGGCGTGGCGCGCCAGCGGCGGGTAGCGGAGGATCGCCAAACCCGCCTGGACGGCGCGCTGCGGGAGATGATTGCGGTGAAGGTGGAGACGGAGATGGAGCGGATGCGCGGGGCGGCGCGGGAGGCGGCGCGGGAGGCGACGGAGGATTTGGTCCGCCGGCACGTGGCGGCGCACCTCCCGCCCGCCAGAGGGAAGACGGAGGAGACAACGATGGAGGAGGTGCGGGCGGCGATGCGGCGCGAGTGGGGGGCGGACTTAACGGCCGCATTGGAACAGCAACGGGGCGAGGCGGCGCGAATGGAGAGTGCGGCGGCGGAGATGCGAGGGGCGTTGGCGCGGCTCGAGCAAAGCGTGACGCTTGCGCAGAAGCATGAGGCCGTCCTACAGGAGCATGAGACGCATTGGCAGCAGTACGAGGCACGTGTTAAGAAAGGTGATGTCCTCGGGCAGGAACGGGAGGTGCGACTGCAGCAATGCGAGGTGCGTCTACAGCAGCAGGAAGCTCGTGTGTTGCAGTACGAAGCCACCATGCAAGGGAATGATGCACGCCTACAACAGTGTGAGTCGCGTGCGAAGCGACAGGAAGCGGACATGCAAGAATACGAGACCGCTTTGCAGAAAATGGATACCTCTACGAAACATCTGGAGAAGCGCCTGCAAGAGTGTGAATCTGGTGTGTATAAACACGAGGCTGCTGCGCAAGAGTACGAGACACGTCTGCAGCAGAGTGAGACGCGCTGTCAGAGGCACGATGCCCGAACGCAGGAACATGAGGCACGTCTGGAGCAGAGTGAGGCCCGCTCCCAACGCCACGAAGCCACTCTTCGTGACCANAGGAATCTCGCTGCAAGAAGCAGGAGGCTCAACTCCAGGAGTATGAGGCACATTTACAACAGCAGGAATCTCGCTGCAAGAAGCAGGAGGCCCAACTCCAGGAGTATGAGGCACATTTACAACAGCAGGATGCTCGCTGCAAAAAGGATGCATCGAGCGTATCCCCTCCCGACGACGCCCATGCGTTGTCGTCTTCGCTTCAAGCGCTCCGCGCGGCGCATCGCGAACTGTCCGATCGGGTGGACGACGGGCGTGTGGCGGTGTCGCGGGAGTTGTCCGAACTTCGCGTCGATCTCCGCGCGGAGTGTGCGGAGTGGGGACAGCGGCTGCAACTCCACGTGGACGCCCTTCGCGAGACCCTTCGCGAGGCGCTGGCGGGGCGCGCCGAGATGGCGGAATCCCTTTCAGATGTTCGGCAGCGATTGCAGCAGACGGAGCGGCGGGCGGCGGAGTGTGAGGCGCCGTCCACGTCGCGAGAGGAGTGCGCCAAATGGGAAGCGCGAGTGGCGGCGTTGGAGTCGCAGTCCGAGGCGGCCGCGCAGTCCACCGCTGATGCATTGGCGGACTTGCACGAAAGCATCGCACAGTGCGTGACACGATTTGTGGACGCGGTGCGGTCGAGCGCGTTGTTTAGGGAATGGACCGATGACGCACTGGAGCGAGGCGGCGTGGCGGAGATAGACGCGTTGGACACACTTCTGCTTTTTATTTGGGATCAGATTGGTGCACTACATGATGCCACGCATGCGCTGCACAATGGAGCAATGGGTACGCTCGATCTGCTGCAGAGCCATGAGGAGCGGTTGGCGACGCTTCTGCACGAGGAAGAAGCAGCTGTAACGAATGCCGCATAGAATAGAAATGCAAGTGTGTAAAAGCAAAGGGAGAGAGAGAGAGAGAGATGGTGCACGTTATAGTGGCTACATCAATACATTTTTTTTTATTTTTTTGTGCTGATGCTCATTGTTTTTTGACAAATGTGCGCAGTAGAAGAAAACGGAGATTTTACCAAAAAAGTCAAGTGATCCGCTCTATCCCCTTTGTGTGACAAAAACAAAAAGTTAAGATTTACTATTACTGTATTCCCTTGCTCCGTTATATTTATATTTTAAAAACGTGAGACGTTTTTTTTTCTTTTTCTTTTCCTTTTTTTGGGGTCCTCTATTCTTGCGATGTGTTTTTTACTGCCTTGTGTGTTTGTAAATAAAAAGTTGTGCTATTTTTTCTTCCCTTCCCTTGTTGAACATTCGTTTTGCTTTACTACGAATATATATATATATATATATATATAGTTTTTTAGGGAGATTTCTATGAGTCTATTAAAGGCGGATGCTTTGCGGCGGGAGCTGTTCCGCACGTACAGTGCCCAAATTGCCGCCCTTCTTGGGGAAAACGAGGACGGGGAACCACTTGAAGCCCCCCACGACGACACACCCCCGTCTTGGCCGACTCGATTTCATATTTCGTATGCCCGACAACATCTGCTCCGTCAACGCGCGTTGCGTCTCCCCGCACCGGAGCCGGAGCCCCCTGCAACGGAGGACCCGCCGGTGTACGACGCGGAAGCCGAGGCGGCCGCCGTGCAGGAGGCGGAGGAGTTGGAGGGGTGGCGAGTGGTTTATAAAGACGCACAGCCATCACTGCGTTGCATTATGCGGCGGGTGCAGTCCACAGCGCTGGAGACGTTGGTGCGGGAGGCGACGGAGGCAAACGGGGGTGTGCCGCCGGCGTCGCACAGCGGAGACGCGTACGCGGCGCAGCGAATGGATGTGTTGCTGAAAATAGATGAGGAAATAGGACGGGATCGTATCGCGCTCATGGCGAAGGAAGAGAAGTTGAACTGGAAAATTCCTCAAGGTAATTGAGATATGTTTCTTTCATCGTATATTCATGTCTACATGAAAATACTTTGAAATTTGTGATGATGCTTTGTTGCTGTTTATGTGTGTGTGATTGAAGGAAGGAAGAGTGGAAAAATTGCATGTAAAGAAGGAATGAGTGAACAACCAAAAACACAAGAAAAATGTTAGTTTTTCTCATATATTTATATGTATATATATATATCAATATATATGTGTCAATATATATATATATATATATATATATATATTATACATATATTTGGTCCAGTATGTGTTGCATCAGTCTGAAAAGAAGCAAAAATACACATGAATTCTTTTGTGTGTGTGTTTTTTTTTGCTTTTTTTTTTTAGGATATGCTCTGTTTCTCTTTGTAAGTGCGATTAATGGACAAATTGAGATTCGGTTACTTTATTTAACCTCATGTTTCCTTTTTCGTTTTCTTCATATGTACCTTTCCATGTGGAGTTGTAGTTTTGGTATCAACACCGCGAAGCAAAAGGTCTGTGTGAGAGGTAAACGAGTGACTCCATACCCCTCACACAGTAAGATAGCCAAAAAAAAAAAAAAGAATACCAACCAGTAGCGGAAAAACAAGCAACAAGCAAAAGAAAAGAGTAGGAAAACCAATATCCCCAAATCACTCCTATCCATGGGCCAACCAAATGGCAAGGAGGCCAAATCTGGCGGCAAGTCCGCTTCGGGCCTTTCCTCCAACCGAAGTGGCGCGATGGGCGTCCGTTCCTTCGCGATGCGTGAGAATCTCGTCCCCCCCACCTCCCAGCACCGCGATCCGACCTCTGAGGCGGGCGTGACCAAGCGCGGCTCCTCCCTCTCCCACAGCGGCAGCGCCGGGGGGGAGGCGAGCCCGACCGCCATCACACCCGCCGTTGGGGCGAAGCGCTACCCCATTGTCGTCCGCTACGCCGACAAGGACGCCAAGGCCCTCCTCGCCAAGAAGCAAAAGCTCTTCGTGACGGTCGAGGCGCTGGACTGGAAGCCCGTGCCGATGGCGCCGAGTGAGGACACGTTCTACGCCATTCTCGAGCTTCCGCCCGGGACGCACCGGTACCGCTTCGTGCTCGACGAGAGGGAGGTGGTGGACAGCACGCAGCCGCTCGCCGAGCCGCGCCCCGACGCCGGGCGTGAGCTCCCCGCCAACGTGCTGCACCTCAACGATGTGCTGCTGACCACGAAGGAGGATGACGACATCATGGATGATGGCGAGGGGTGGGGGCAGGAGCACGTCATGTTTGAGGAGAGCCGGAAGTACCCGCCCATGGTGCCGCTGCACCTCCGGTACACACCGCTCAACACGCCCCCAACGGCGGTGCGGTGCGCGCGGGATGGGACGATGTCGGCGGCGGGAGAAGTGATGTCACCCGAACACCTCCCGCTGCCGCTAAACGTCACCATCAATCATGTGTACTTTCAACGACGAGATGATCACTCCGTGATGGGGGTCACTACACGATACTGCAACAAATACACAACAGTTGTCTATTACTCCAAAATGGGACTGCCAAGTGGTTGATAAAACATATATAACAAGAAAGAGAGAAATAAAGGGAGGAATGTTAAACTGGGTTGTGGAAAGGATACGTATCATTCTTTACCTCTGTTGTTGTTGTTGTTTTGCTTTTTTTTTGTTTCTCTTCCTTTGTTATTTCTGTAAGTTGTAGGTGGTGTGTCTGCTTGGGAGTTTTTGGTACACGTAAACGAATAACGGGGACGTGATGAGCGTGGGAACGATTCAAGACGTATTATTAACTTTGAACAAGACGAAAAAGGAAAAAAGTAATCAGAATGTTCATTTTTTTTTTTTTAGTTCTGTAGTTGAACAGCAAAAACGAGTCGACAAAGTATGCATAGCGTATGTGTTAAAAAAAAAAAAACTCAATGGAAGGAAAGAAAAGGAAAAAAAAAAAACAGTGAAAACGGAAGAATATGAAACAAAAAAGAAGAGACTATTGATACAGAATCGTGCTGCGTGTGATTATCACAAAGACACATACACAACATCAAAAAAAAGATATATATATATATATATATATGTATATATATATATGTTTCGCTTCGTTTTATGGTTTTTGTGAGCCAGAAACCTCTTATCCAGCATCTGGTCTCTTCGTACTTCATTTTGCCTTACTTTTAACTAGAGTATTTTGTTGCTCTTTCAATAAGTTGTATTGTCGTCCTCTTTTTTTTTTTTTTTGTCTCTTTGTGTGTGTGTGTGTGTGGTGTGGAATGCGATGTGAAGTTTGTGTTTCAAAATGATCCTGTTGTTACCTCTTTCTTTGTTTGTTTTAACTTCTCGTTTTTGTTTTTCTTTCTATATACGAATAATAATAAAAAACTTGTATATTATTTAAATGATTGTGTATACTTGAAAGCAATTGTACGTTTGTAATAATAAGAATAATAATTACAAGAAAAAGAAACAATAAGACAAACAGGAAAAGCCATCACTTTAAATAAACTTCATACGTTTACATACAAAGAATATATTTAAATATATTTATTTATATATATATATATATATATATATATATATTACTTACTTTGTCATTACATTTTTATAAGTATTTGGCGCCTCCCATTGAAATGTCCCGTTTCCCCAATTCAACACTTCTATTGGCCCTTTTCGCCATTTCCGTGTGCCTCCTTCTGTGCAGTCTACCCGTCCTGGCCACGTCCCCCTCTTCTTCATCCTTTAAGGAGGCGGCGACCATGTCGGATGAGATGGTGTTATTTGTCACTTCCTGCGTCTCCCACATTCCGCGTGTGGCGTCTCGTTTCACATCGATGTTTGTCTCCACCTTACCCCCCGCCGTGCAGTTGCATGGACGGCACTTTCTCTCCGGCGCCGCCTCTCTTGTCTGCGCGGGTTGGGCCGTTTCCCCGACTCCCTCTTTTGTCCCAACAGATCCCTTTTCGGATTCGGTTGGGGTCTTTGTGTTTGGACTCGGCGCGATTTGGGCGGAGTGGGGTTTGTTACGTTTGCTTTCCACCGCCCCGCACACCCCGCGGGTGGTCTCGCACTTGGAGTGGGCACTTCTCGTTTGTTGCATTGCCGTCCCAAATGGGGTGGTGGAGTTGGGTCTGTTGGTTACTCTCGCACAGCGCTACACCCCCGAGACGTATACCCCGGCGATGGTGATGGGACGACTGCTGCGGCCGTTTGTGGGGTGGGAAATGCGACGGAGGGATTTTGTTCTTTTTTTGGGGGGAGAGAATGGGGGACTGTTGGGGCGATGGCGCGTGTCGACCCCAAAGGAGGCGACGCGTTGGGTGGAAAGCGCCATGTGGATGGCCACACTCACGGCGGTTGGGATGCTCCTCGTGCGTTTGTACACCAAAGGAAAGGAAGTGGAAGAGGAGGTCGAGGTCGAGGTGTGGGAGGACCTCGACAGAGTGCGGGAAGAGATGAACGCGTAAAGGATTTAAATGAAACGAAAAAGGGAAGAGGGAGGAGGAAGAAAAAAAAAAAAAAAAACAGAAAAAAAACATAAATAGAAGAATTTCATATGTTTATGTGTGTGTGGGTGTCTGTGTGTGGAAAAGAGAGGGAGGGAAACGAAGGAATAGAACATAACGAGTAACGTTGGAAAGTTGTGTGGGTGAATGTGTGCAGAAATACAACGAAATAGAGAGACCAAAAGTGTGAAGAAGGAAAAGGATGTGTGTCCTCTCTTACTATCTGTTATTATTATGACAATTCTTGATGCATGTCATTTTGTATGCGTTTCTCTTCATTTTTTGTAGAACTCTCTTCTTTTTTTTTTCTCTGTTGGTTTTGTTGTTGGTGTTTGCCTGTTTTATTTATTGCTATTTCGCTGTATGTTTCTTTGTATGACATTAAAGAGAAAAGGAAATGAAGAACAAATGGAAATACAAAAAAAAAATGAACATAACTGTCGGAAGGATTCGCTGTTTTTTTTTTTTCATTTTTCTCTCTGTTTAGATAAATATATATATATATTTATATATGCACCACGATCCATTCTCCCACGCGGAAAGAAGAAGGAAATGCATGATGAGTTGCGGTGAATACATCAAACAGGGAATCTCTATATGTTCGTTATAGACAGTGAATTATTGTAACGCCATTTTTGAAGGAATAAAATTTGAATCATGTATTTTCTTTGATACACATTTTTCCTTTTTGTGTGTGTGTGTGTTTTTCGGTTGTTATTTTTTTTTTTGTTATGTATATATTTTTTGAATTTCACACTATGCATTTTTATGTTATGCATTTTTCTTTTCATGTTTTTTTTTATATAATAATAATAATAACGTTATCTTACTATGTGCTTTACCTCTTTCGAAGTGGTTCAGTCAAATACAGACACATTAAAGTGAGGTTACATTACTGCCAAAAGAGAAAAAGAAAACTATAAAAGCAACCCAATAAACGTTCAAAAAAGAAATATATATATTTATTTATTTATACAATGCCTATGCGTGAGCCCATTTTCACTACAAATCCAAAGCGCATTGCGCGGCTGCAGTCAAACTATGACGTTGGTGTGGAGCGCGAGAAGATTCCCGCAGAGGATCGAGAAAAATTGGACTTATTACTCCTTCAAGTCTCAAACGAGAAACTTCACTTTCTCTTCCAAAACGCCTTGGAGTCCTATGGTGCAGATGTGAAGAACGAGAAGATCACACAGTACAACGAGTTGCACCTCGCCAAAGCCATGAAGAAGAGAGGTGGGTTCTTCTGGTAATTAGTATAGTTATTGTTTATATACGGAAAATGTTTATTTTTGTTATGTTATTTTTTACTTTTTTTTTTCTCTCTCTCTCTTGTTATTGTTGAGTCTGATTTCGCAACTTTATTCCTTTGTTATGTAACTCACATTGTAAGCGAGAAAGTTATGAGTAGTGTCTAGTGTTGCATGTGTGTCTGTGAATGTATTATTTTTATCTTTTATTACTTATGAGTTTTTGGATTGTTTGTTTGCTAGTTATTGCTTTGTAGGACAAAAAAAAAAAGAGAAGAAGAAGAAGAAGACTTTTAGTGAAAGATGGTTTCTCGGTCGTTTTTTTTTTGTTTAATTTGAAAGGCAGGGTTTTTTCAATGAACGTATTTGATAATGAATCATCAAAAATGGAAACTCATTTTAGAAGCTGACCAAATGAAAAAGTCAAGCGTAGGTGATTTGAAACCTCATATATATATATGTACATTTCTGAGCATTTCTGATATCCTAGTGCTTGTAAACCTTTGCTCCAGTATTCTCATTTTCTGATCTCATTCAAGTATTACCAACAACTGCTGCATTCTTTTTTTTTGTTCTTCCTCTTCTTTTTTCTGTTTGGCTTATATTATTGTTATTATGTTCGCTATTTCATGTCCGCCGTTGTGGTTGCCTTCCAAGCATGGTTAGTATTCCTATTGGTCTCTCGTTACGATTACATCCAAACAAACAAACCACAACAACAACAAAAGAAAAATAATAATAATAATGACACATCCAAACGGCGTGAGCGTTTCCTTCCCCTTTCTTGTCGTTATGCTACACCTCACATGCACCCTCGTAGCGTTGGTGTGGGTGGCCACCTCTCTTCTCCCCCTTCACCACCCCGATGCCCTTCGCGTGGGTGCGTCTATTCACTTTGCGGCGGCGTTCATCACGTTTATCGGCACCCTTCACACCGCCGCGCCGTATGGCAGACATGCGGCCATTTACTCCACCAAACTTCGCCTCCCCGCCCCATTGGCGTGGGCCTTGCAGGAGTCCCCTACACTTTGGAATGTGATGTATCACGTCTTGTGGGAATCTCTAAACAGATGGGAAGGCGGGAGGGCGTGGCATGTGGGGATTTGGCTCTTCGCCGCGCATTACGCCCATCGTGCGCTTTGGTTTCCATTCTTTCTTCGACATGGAACCGATGTGCCGTGGGAGGTGACGCTCAGCGCGAGTGTGTATTGTCTTCTGAATGGTCGACTGCAGGTTTTGGCGAATGTGCGGGCGACAGGTGCGATGGAGGCCTTTCCATTCGACTCCAATGAACGCATGTTGGGGTTGTTGGTCGGGTTGTTATTGTTTGGTGTGGGAATGTTTGTGAATGTTTGTGCCGATTATAAACTTCTTCGCCTCCGCTCCACCCCGCCGGTGGGGATATACAAGATACCAAATGGGGGACTCTTTGATTGGGTGTGTTGTCCAAATTTCTTTGGGGAAATGGTGGAGTGGTTTGGATACGCCATTGTTGTGCGGGCCACTGCAACGACATGGCAGTCGGAGAGGGTTTGGGCGGCGTTTAGTTTTGCGGTGTACGTCGTGTCGAATCTCATTCCACGCGCAAAGGCACACCATGAATGGTATGAGAAAAAGTTTGGGACGAAATATACGGCATTAAAGCGACGTGTTGTGATTCCATGTATTTACTGATGACTAAAGAGATGAAAAAGGGCGGCTGTTTTTTGTTTGCTTGTGTTAATTTCTTACTTTATCGTTTTCATTCTATATTATATATACATCTACGTTTCATTCAAGCGAAAGAGATTTGAAATGGAGAAATCAATTCCTTTTTACAGAACAAAAAAGAAAAACGAGGGTTACATCTGACGATTACAATGTCTGCGTCTTAAAATTAAAAAAGAGAAAAAACTATGTTTCGCAGTTTGAGTGATTCGTTGTTGTTGTTTTTTCTTTCTTTTAAAATTTCTCAATAATGCTCTAAATGAGAAATACACACAAAAAAAAAAAAGAATCATTTTCGCTTTCTTCTTTTTTGGCTTACACAACAACAACAACCAAAAAGGTTTTTTTCTCCATTACACAACTTTACAAAGTCTGCGCAAACGCAATAGCGATAACAACTGAGAAACGCAAAATATATTTAAAAAAATACATATATATATACCATTTAAAGACAAAAAAAATGCCCATGTGTGAGCCTTCCTTCACCACAAATCCAAAGCGTATTGCGCGGCTGCAGTCAAACTATAACGCCGGTGTAGAGCGTGAGAAGATTTCCGCAGAGGATCGAGAAAAATTGGACTTATTACTTCTTCAAATGACCCCGCAAAAACTCGCCGCACTCCACAAGAACGCGGCTGGAAGCAAAAATGTCGCTGCTGCGTAAGGAAACATACTGTCTATGACTTGTTTTTATGTTTCTTGTTCGTTTTACTTTTCCTTCAGCTTTTATTATTATTATTATTATTATTATTATTATTATTATTATCCTTTCGTCTGCCCGAAAAAGATGCTGTCACGCAGTAGCACATATACAAAATACTCATATTTATATTTGTATTGAAGCAATCAAAAAAAGAAAAAACGAATAGAAATGCATGCAGAGAAATGTATTCTTCTAAATTAGGGATGGATGAGTCAGGATGGAAAGGGGGGGGGAAAAGTAGAAAACAAATCAAAAAAAAAAAGACTATTACCAGAGTGCTAAGTAATGAGTTTTTCATTGCATTCTTTTTTTTTTTTTTGGCATGTTCTTGACTTTTTTGTTTTGGTGTTTCATTTCTTGTGGTTGTGGTTGACATTTGTTTTCACTTATGGAATGCCACATTTTTATGTACCATTATGGGAAAAAAAAAAAAAAATTCACTTCGTTTAAGTGAATTTTAATGCATTTTGTTTTTCCTTTTCTTTTTTATGTTATTTCTCTTCTTCTTCTTTTTTTTCGTCAAAAATGAAAAACATATGAATATCATTATTTTACCAAATTGTTTTTGTGATTTACACATCAACAACAATAATAACGATAACAAATAACAAACCCCAACAAATATACAGTGGAGTTAGTAGGAATTTGCTCTTTATAGTGCGTGTGTGTGTGTGTGTGTGCTCCTCGTGTTTCGCGCATGCCTGTGTACGAGAATCGTCACCTTCTTCGTGTGCTTCACTCCCCACACGAACAGGCGCAGCGTTTCATTGCGTACTGCAAAGCGCATCAAGTCTACACACGCGGACTATGCCGAATTGGTGCCACACCACGTGAGGGTATGCGTGGTCTCCTCGCCAACAAAAACATTAGAAAAGATGAGAACATTGTCATGATGCCCGAGCGCGCGTGTCTACACCCTGGTAGGGCCATAAAGGATACGAAATTCTTCGACATGCTACCAAGAAAGGAACGCGAGGCACACTTTTTGTGTCCATCATTTATTCAAAACAGCCGCCTAGCAGATCGATCGATTATTCGACACAATCAATATCTCCTCGCGTGTTACATGACATACCTTCTCCTCCGCAGCGATGACACGGCGTCGGGACAGGCCCTCAAGTACATACACTTCATGCCTCGCAGCGAGGGGGACTTTGAGCAACTCATTAGTAACATGAATGGTGCGTTAGACAGTGCGGCGGTGTGTCGTGCGTGTCAGTCTAACATGGCCGCATACTTTCAAATCACACAGGCAGAGGTACGTCCTGTCATGCAGTGGTCTCTTGCTATGATATTTAGTCGCATGACACCCATTGATCATCGCTGGACTTTGGAACGTGCGTTTACCGACACGCCGTTTGCGAATGCCTTTGAAGTGAAGGGAGCGGATGACGATAGGAATCTCGTTCAGGAGCCCATCGCCTTTTTGTGCCCGGTTATTGATATGTGTAATCACAGCGAGCATGAGAATGTGGCACTTATGGTGCCGGAGCGCACACCCACGGCGAATGAACCGGTGATTTGCCTCCGCTCTCTTCGGGATATTGAAAAGGGAGAGGAGCTCACCATGACATACGGGGGATCGCCACGTGAACTACGCGTTATTTGGGGAATGCAGAAAGTTCTCTGAGGTGATGTTGATATGTGTTGGTTTGTGTTTTGAATTTTTTGTGCCTGTGCTCTGTTTGTTTTTTGGTTTTTCGGTCCGCACCATTCACATATGATTTACTCGCACAGCTAGTGTACAACAAGGAGTACGTGTGATATCATGATATGCATATACCTCTGTATGTACCCATATACACTCTCCCCAATAATTAAAAAATGAATATCTGCCATATTCACAAAGACCAAGAAAAAAAAAAAAATGTGTTGTTTTTCAATACGAAAAAATGAATTTGTCTTTTTTTTTTTGGTGTTGCTGTTGTTGGTGTTGTTGTTCTTTGTTTGATTTTTTTTTCCGAAAAGTGAGAACGCCAGGAAGAGGCGTTCTTTACATTAGCTACAGTACGTATGTATTAGAGCCTTACAATCAACTAGGAAGGAACAGGAGACGAGACAACCTCTCTTTTCTTTATCCCTACACTCATACGTATACATTATTAATACTCCTTTTTGTGTGTGTGGTGTGTGTATATTTGTTGTTGCTATTATTTTCGTAACACCCCTTGTTAGTTTCTTTGTTGTTGTCGTTGTTGTAATGCTTTCTTTGTCACAGTCGTGTCTCCGTCATGGTGGGCGGCAGTGGATGCAACAACACGCGCATGATCCTTTTGTTGCCGAAGCACGCCGTCGTGGCTACGTTGCCCGAAGCGCGTTTAAACTGTTAGATTTGGACAAAAAATTCGGTCTCTTCTCCACCGGTCAAACAGGTGTGGTGGTGGACCTTGGCTGTAGCCCAGGGAGTTGGCTGCAAGTCATACGTCAACGTTGCGGTGACACGTGTGCCATTTTTGGGGTCGACTTATTGCACGTTTCCGCGACTGTAACTGGCGCGGTGTGTGTGCGCGGGGACTTCACAGACGCGGCGGTGCAACACGAACTCCTCACGCGCATGCAAGGCGTCAAGGCGGGTGGAATGGTGAATGTGATTACATCTGACATGTGCCACAATCGTGGATCGGGCCGCACAGATGATCGGCAGAAGCAGACACAACTCAACACGACCGCCTTGTCCTTTGCGACAGCACAGCTTCGGCCGGGGGGGCACTTTGTGTGTAAGGTGCTCGGATCCCCGACCGCGTATGAGGAGCTGCAGCTCGAGGCACAGCGTTGGTTTGTGAAGGTGGCGACATACAAACCGCCTTCTAGTCGAATGCACAGCGATGAGTCTTTTCTGGTGTGTTTTTCGAAGCGGGAGCACCCGCGATCGACATGGAATGCAGATAATAGTAGAGGGTTTGGGCTTGATGATTGGCCAGGATTTACTCGGCACTCGTCACGTCAATTAAAGTAAGTGAAAGAGAAGATATATATATATATATATATGTAAAGACAGATACCTCTTGAAGACGCAGTAAATTGACCATTTATCATCTACATCACTCCTATGTATTTGGTAACGAATGCTCTTGTTTTTGGTTGTTGTGTGTAGTGCTATTTTATTCTCTTTTTTTTTCTGTCTTGTGACTCCTTTTCTTCGCGCAAATGGTAAATAAACGTAAAAAGAGAAAAGTTTTTTGATCGGACGTGGAGGAGGAAGTAGAACTATCATCATAAAATAGCAATAAGGATTCGCGCCAGAAAGATATCACAATCCGGGCGGATATGGAACGTCGTAAATCATCCTACTGTATTGTGTCCTCCTCATATTTTGCATTTCTGTGTCTTGTGTTGTCAATTGTGAGTCTGTGTATCACAGCCAGCCACGCCGCCCCGTCGCAGCCAATGAAGAGTGGTTTAAGTCTGCTCCATGTAGGCGTGCCGCGGGTAAACGACACGATAGACATTCCTCGTGGTGGAAAGGCCCTACTTGGCGGTGTTCAACGGTACATAGTGGAGGGTTTAGAACCGGGTCAGCGTTACTACATTCTCCTCTCACACCTGGGCTCACCGTCCATACAGTATAGTATTCATATGGGACACATGTTGCGATCGGAGCTGTATACTCCGCCCGAGGGCAGTCGCCGGCTCTCGGACACCAGCATTCTCCGAATTAAGACACGCAATGATGGCATATTTTTTGACTACATGGATGGTGAGGGTGGCGTGAGAAACGGTGACCCCGATGGGGATCTCGTGCCCGTTCTCGAAGTTCGTGGTTTTCCTACCGGATTTCCTGTTGACCCCAACAGGTGGCGCACGTTTCAATACAACTTACGCATAGACATTATCCTCAGAAGCTGGTCTGTTCCTGGCATGATAGCGGCAGCTATCAATGTTCCACAGGTATGGTCGTCACACATTATGTGCATTGCAATTATAATAGTAAGCAGTTTTTTTATTACGCCGAGAGTGATATCTGCCATTGCGGGGAATGCGCCACCGCCACCGCCACGTCGCGACTTTCTCATTTTTATGATGGATCGATGATTATTGAGTCATACGCCTTTTCTCGTTATGAACTTGCATTTCTCTTGGAATCAAATCAGTAACCCCTTCGACTTTGAAAAAGTGTATTTTCTTAATAACAGAGAGGAGAAAGTAAAATAAATTTAAAAAAACCGTGAGAACGAATACATGCGTTTTATTTCTCCGCGTTGGCCGACTCGCTTGAAGAACCATCCTTAATAACTCTTTTAGAGGGCATATGTAAGTTGATCTGTTTTGGTGTTGTTGTTGTTGTTGTTGTTGCTGTTGAAGTATGTGTATGGGGGGAGGGAGGAAGGAGAAGAGATTTGGGCGAGACATTTTTATCATTATTGACATGAGAATTTGTAATTGTTTGTGCTATTTTCTCTTCTTTCTTCTTTTTCATCTTTATTATTTTATTGTAATGTTTCGTATGTTAGAACTATTAAATCATTTCCACCACACCAAAGTACTCACTAAAAAGGAGCAAAAAAATTTTTATATATTTATCATGGAAGAAGCTCGCAAACGCCACGATCACGACGTTGTTGCCCCCTTCGTCGACAACAGCAACAAATCATGGGTCGGAAAGAGTCTTGAAGACCGCAAAGCAATG